>JANPWX010000286.1:655444-738541 GCA_024734555.1 Trochalopteron elliotii | reverse complement strand
CCAAAGGCCACCCTGCATCTAGAAGCGTACAAAATATCCTGATAGTGGGACTCGCATTTGGGATCTGTTAGTTCTCTTGCTCATGCCACTGCCCCCTGGTTGCCTCAATGGCAGGATCATGAAGTGTTTGACTTTTTTTCTTCTGCTTCCAGAGACCTTAAAGAAGTCCAAAAAGAGTGTGAGGTCAAACGGCAAGGTGCCAGGATGCTATGAGATAGTTCCCCTGTCCCTGAAGAAGAAGATGGCTGCAGAACTTTACCCTGCCAGCACCAACACTAACATTGCAAACAGCAACGCCGCCGCCGCCACCGCTGCCAACAGCAAGAAGAACGCCTTGCAGCTCCAGCAGAGCGCCCAGCCGCCCCCGCCGCCCCAGCTCCAAAACCTCAACAACAACAACTTGGAGAGCGCCAACTGGCAATCCTTCCATCCCACGCTGCGGGAGAGGTAAGGGCCAGGCCCGCCGGACCCTCCCCGGGCGGGCGGGAGACAGAGAGAGGCGCCCGCCCTGTGCACCTGCGCCCCGGCCAGGCGTGAGCGCAGGGATGGGCTGGAGCCCCGGGGGCCGCCGGCGGGAGGCTGGGGCACCGGGCGAGGGGCAGCCCGCGGCTAACGGGGCTTCTCCCCCCTCCCCTGCTTGCAGGAACGCGCTGATGTTCAATAACGAACTCATGGCTGACGTTCACTTCATCGTGGGCCCGCCAGGGGCATCCAAGAAAGTTCCTGCCCATAAGGTTTGTGCAGATAATTTTTGGCTTTTTTAACGCGGCTGTGCAGGTCGCCTTTTCCCCCTGCCTTACAACTAGATTCCACTTTTTTTTTTTCCTAATTATAGCTGTTGTCTAATCCCAGAAGTAATTCACATACACTGCAAATTAAAGGGAGCAGTCTAAGGCAGTGTTCTGCTTCCACTGCAGCTTGTAACTTTCGCTAAATGTAGCTTTTAGGAAAGCCAGCACGCTCAGCTGTTCCTGATCCATGTTACTGAGGCTTCTCTCTCTTTATTTTCCAGTATGTTTTGGCAGTTGGTAGCTCTGTCTTCTATGCTATGTTTTATGGCGATCTCGCAGAGGTCAAATCTGAAATCCATATACCAGATGTGGAACCTGCAGCCTTTCTAATCCTATTAAAGTAAGTGGCCACTATAAGTCTGCTAATTACATGGACAGAATCAAAGTAGCTTATAAAATATACATCTCCTAATTGACATTGTGCAATATGCACTTATTGCTGTTTACTTAATGTGCTGACAAATATTGAATGTCAGATTCACTGCCAGCAAAGACGACTATAGATTATTTTCATGGCCTACTTTTTTTATTTTTCCCAGAGAAACTAATTTTTTTTTCATTCCCCCCTCGCCCCTATCTAGGTATATGTATAGTGATGAAATAGACCTGGAAGCTGACACAGTTCTGGCTACACTCTATGCTGCCAAGAAGTACATCGTGCCGGCCCTAGCAAAGGCTTGCGTCAATTTTTTGGAGACCAGCTTAGAAGCGAAGAACGCTTGTGTCCTGCTGTCTCAGAGCAGGCTCTTCGAGGAGCCAGAGCTGACGCAGCGCTGCTGGGAAGTGATTGATGCTCAGGCAGAAATGGCACTGAAGTCAGAGGGCTTCTGTGAGATAGATCAACAAACACTAGAGATCATTGTAACCCGGGAAGCGCTCAACACCAAGGAAGTGGTAGTTTTCGAGGCTGTTCTCAACTGGGCAGAGGCTGAATGCAAAAGACAAGGGCTGCCGGTTACACCACGCAACAAGAGGAATGTATTAGGGAAAGCTTTGTACTTGGTGCGGATTCCAACCATGACTTTGGAAGAGTTTGCCAACGGAGCTGCCCAGTCCGACATCCTCACCCTTGAGGAGACTCACAACATATTCCTGTGGTACACAGCCGCAAATAAACCCAAATTAGAGTTCCCCCTGACGAAAAGAAAAGGACTCGTGCCTCAGCGCTGCCACCGGTTCCAGTCGTCTGCGTATCGCAGCAATCAGTGGAGGTACCGGGGGCGATGCGACAGTATTCAGTTTGCCGTAGACAAACGGATATTTATAGCAGGACTGGGATTGTATGGGTCAAGCTGTGGCAAAGCTGAATACAGCGTCAAAATCGAACTGAAGCGCTTAGGTGTTGTCCTTGCTCAAAATCTGACAAAGTTTACCTCCGACGGCTCCAGTAACACCTTCTCGGTGTGGTTTGAACACCCCGTGCAGGTTGAGCAAGACACGTTTTACAATGTAAGTGCTATTCTCGATGGTAACGAACTCAGTTACTTTGGACAAGAGGGAATGACTGAAGTGCAGTGCGGGAAAGTGACGTTCCAGTTCCAGTGCTCCTCGGACAGTACTAATGGAACCGGAGTACAAGGAGGACAAATACCTGAGCTCATTTTCTATGCATGATGCATTTCACCTTGATTGTATTCCAGTGCTGCAATGATGCACATTGAGGGATTTTTCGGTTTTACTACGAACTCTGCAGCAGTATGGAATGTTATGCTACTTACCTATCTGCTACATCAGGCTATACAAATAAGTGAAGGAATGCTCTTGAATTTAATCTTATTTTATTTATTCATAAGCTATTTGACTTAATTATTAAGACTGCAACATGCAGAAAAATGTTAAATTTTGCACGTACTGTGCATTTATTTTGTATATAGATAACTAACTTGCAGACTGCAGCTGACTCAAACAGAATGTTCTAAACTAGAGCAGTTTACGAATCTGTGATATATAAAACATTTTTACTTGCCCTAAATTCTGTGTACTTGATCTTTGCTGACCTTACGGCTCGTGTGTGTTAATTCATGTACTGCTAACAGGGGTGATGACACTCTAGTCTGGTCCCTGTGTGCATCCACACCCAGCAAATAGGAAAGTTCCCTCTCTTGAGAACTGAAACTATCCATCAGCAGCCTTTAATTTCCCTTCATGAGAAAAGGAGCTGACATTTGAGGAAGCTTAGGGTTTTTTGTGTGTTGCCCAAGCTGACGATAGACAACCATCAGTGTAATCAAAGCTGATCAAAATCATCCTGTGGTTATATTTGAAAACTCCTAATGCCCCTTCACATGCAGCATCTCTGTTAACCTCCAGCCTGCCCACCAAACAGCAACACTGCCACTTGCACCTGTCAAACTACACCCCCCCCTTGAATGGCCAGAGTCAAGACACACAGATGAAGTTAATTAATTCAGTGACAGGGCTGCATCACAGATTTAGCCCAGGGCTGTATTACTGGCAGACACTATCTGAATTTACATCCTATCCTTATACAGAGCACCAGGCATTAGAAAAATACTTGAAAGATGGTATTTAGGTTCACTTAAGATTACTGATTAGAAATAAGCTGCCTTAAAAAGGCTGTTGGATTTTTCTTCCTGCTCTGTGTTTTTTGGAAAACAGTCTCAGGCATTATCAGCAATCATTTTATGCTAGTACTTTTCTCAGAAAGTGATAAAACTACTTATTTTTTCTCAGAGGTCTCATTATCATACAGCTGAGCCAATTAGAAATATTTACTGGATCTTATAAAACTTAGGATGAGCTTGGAAGAGAGTACTCAAACAGCAGTCTAAACCAGTATTTTTTCCATGTATAACAACCACCTCTACATCTAACATGTTTGCCTTTTCCCAAGCTGCATTAATTTTCACCTTGAAACTAAGCTGCAATGCAAATCCCGCCTGTTTTCTCTCTCTAAATAAAAGAAAAAAACAACCAAAAAGAATAATGAAAACTAAGAAGGGGAGTGAATTGCTGAGAACAAGACCCCTGTAGCAGAGCTGGGGCTGAGCTGCCGCAGGGCTGCGCGGTGCCGCACTGCCCGGGCGCTGCTGTGGCCATGGATGCTCCGTGTGAGAGCTGCTGCTGCTGCTCCCCTTGCTGCAAAGGCAGCAGTCCTGTGCCAGCCCAGTACAGCTGAAGGGGTGTGTGCCCTGTGTTGCTCTGCAACACAACCATCTGATTTCTCTCAGTACAGATTAAGGAGAGTGGGAGTGAGAGTGGGTAAAGATGCAGGCAGATAATTCTTACGCAGAGGTGGATAACAGTCACAAGACCTTGCTATAAATGCACTCTTTAAACTGGAATTGGCACAAATTCCCTTGGCTTAAACCCACAACCTAGAGAATGGCTTCTATACCCTTTTGACATGTTAAAACCCACCTTCCTATCACAGTTATGATTTCAGTGTTGACTTATTAGAAGTTATTCATATGTTTGGAAAATGTTGCTCCTCATTTTCCACCAAGCCACTTGTATTTCAAGCACTGAACAGCTCAGCTACAGGTGATGGACAGATAGTAAATTTGGCAAATACTTATCAAATGTTGCATCTGAGGAACTGAAGCGTGACAGGCCTTGTAGGAGCTTGCTGACACACACAAATTTGTTACACGTCAGTCCATTGTCTTAGTATAGCCCAAATTACTCTTGGAAAAAGCAACAAAACTATTTGCAAAAGAAAACAGAATCTAGGTCCAAAAAAGCTCTCACATAAAGGAGAACAGGCTCTTACAGTCAGCAGTGCTCCTCTGCCTGGATTGATTCCAGGTTCACTATAAAGTTACTACTTGGGTATTAATATACAATACTATATATATATATATACATACATACATATTTTTTTCAAGTAACCATAGGAAAAAAACTCAAATAGTCGAAAGTCAAATAATTAAAAAAATACCTATGGCTGGAGCATTTATGCAGAGTTCTCTGGCCAACAGAAGGAAAGTTCTTCCCAGCACATAGACATTCACCTATTAAAAGACAAAAAAAGCATTATGTAAATCTTAAACCACAAATGTTTTTAATAGAATATTTATATGGAAAGGAGAAAACCCCAACTTTTGAAATCTTCAACTATTTAAAAAAAAATCAAGTTATACAAGCAATATTCATATGTACAGGATAATATTCAGTGCTTGTCAAAATCTGCACAAATTAGCATTGTAAATCAATGCATAAGTTCATATTGAAAATTTTATAAAAAGTTGTTCATCATGCTCTTCAGTGGCTTAGTGCTGCTCTGTAGTAGTTTTTCAGTTGTCACATTACATCATAAGGCATTAAGTAGACTTCAGTGTAATATCAGTATATATAAAGTGTCATTTATCTTGCACCATTACAAAACCTGAGCAAATACAAGTCAGTGCAAATTTTAGTTCTGCATGATTATCTGTAGTGGCATAATTAAGTATTGCACAAGCACACACCAAACTTTTCACCAAATCAAGGAGTGGTGCTACATGCCTCAAGGGTGATTTGTCATATCTTGCTGTTTGGACATTGCTTCAGATCACATTAAAACATTAAGAATCAAAAAACAAAATAAATAAATAAATAAATAAATCAGAAAAGCCCTAAACCACACCAAACCTGCTCAGGCACCAGGGACAGAGCTCTGCTCCCCTCCCTTCCTTCACTGCTGCACCCAGGAGGATGTAAATTGTGGGGAGGAGTTACTCTTCATACTCTGATTTGCAATTTATAGCACAGACAACCATATTTGTATTTTACAAGTCTGAGGAAGTTTCCTTTCTCTGTCTTAAGATGTGTTTTTGTGGTCAGCAAGAAAGGCAGGATATACTCCAGTTCCCAATCAGTCTCAAACATTCCCACGGAGCTCCATGAACACCTTGCTTCCCTCAAGGCATATGTAAAGGTCAAGGTTAGTACAAAAAACTCCATCCTCCTACACTCCAAGCAAGTATGTTTCTGGTTTGTTTTGAACAATGTTATATATTCTACTGCTTTTATGGAACAAAACTGCCCCTCTCTTTCCCTGTGCCTGGATAGTGAGCGTTTTTACTTTGCAGTCAATTACACAACTAAGGGATGATTATGGTACAAGCCTATGGAATTAAAAAACTACTGCTCTTTCTGTTTAATCAAAGAGCTTTGCCAACCTTAGTTTAAAAGCAAGCTTTCCCCCCAAGTGTTAAGATGGTTCTACCAGGCTAGCTAAAATATATGTATCTCAACAACAACAACAACCAAACCCCAAAACAACTGACATATTTTCACCTAGCCCTTCAAAATGTTTACATGAAAATGTTCTTAATGTGTATTTTTCTCAAATATATTAAAAAATCTGAAATTAGAACTTCAAAGAAATCCTCAGAATGATCACATATCCTGAAAGTGACTGTGCAATCAATTATACATGATAGGATGGTAATTCAATTCATATTTAGTGAAAAGTGAGTGTATTCCATGCTGTGTCTGACCAATGGTTGGACTGGCTTAGAAGATGCAAAAATACAGCCTTAAATTTTACTGCCCTTTTTCTTCCTGAAACAGCACACAACATAGAAGCAGTATTCTAGGGGAAGGAAAAGAGCAAAACATACCCTCTGAATGAGAAGTCTATTTACTAGGAAATAAGTCACCAAGTTTTATACAGAAAAAAATACACACCTACAGAATCTGGCAATTCATACTGGAGTCTGAGGGTGACTTTCCATGAGCCACCAAGACAGAACAGATCTCACTAAAGCAAAATGTCTGCAGCGTTTCAGTTGGCTTTAGATTCCCTGCAAGCTCAAAATGTGTTGTTTTGACCTTTTGTCTAAAAAATATTAACATAAAGAATGAGTGGCTGTAATTTCAGCCTTCGAAGCCGGCCGACCAAGTTACTATAAATCTTAAACCTCATCACTTAGATCTTGTTCTGCAAGGACGATTTCACCGCACAAATCAATAAAGTGACTTCAGTGGAGCCAAGTACGTGTGACGTTTCTGTTAGAGGCCTCACAAACCCATCTAGTTCTCTCATATTAGTCTAGAAAAAAAACCATAAAACTCTAATCCAAACAAGTATTTTTTCCTTCTAGCCTTTCTCCTTGTCACAGCATCCAAATACTTGATGTTTGTCACCATCAAACCACGTCACTCTCTAAGAAACTCCTCCCAAGCAAACTTTCCATAAACGCAATAATAAAGAGCAAATAAATATGAAGAGGCATAAAGAAGCAGGTATTTTTTTTTCTAGTGAAGTTCTAACAATCAAAGTGATTGCCAAATTAAATCTAAACCAAAGACGAATAATAAATGTGCTCAATTACTATTTATCCTTCTTTCCTTGGCATAACTAAAAGTCTCCTGATCTATGGTTTATTTGAGAAGTAATGCACTTAAATCTAACCTGCTTTTCCACTTCACCCACATCATCACTGGTTTATGACTGACTTCAAGGTGCAGGCAGTATATTTGCACAAAATAATAAATTAAAATAGAAATGGTAAATGAAGGAATTTCTTTCTTTTGCTCACAAGCCCATTTCTTTGTAGTTTCTGGTTATTACCAATTTAGAAAGAAAGCAAAATATACAGTTCAGTCCATGTTCTGTATTGATTTCCTCATGAAGCTCAAACATTTTTAATGCCAGGGTCACAAAAAGAATCAGGAATATTTAATTGCTTCCAGTTTTTCTGGCAAATCAGTAGGAAAAAAAGACTTCAGGCCCTCTTAAACAATATGTTTCTCAACTTTAAAAGTTAACAGATATTCACAGGTTCTGGGTCACTTCTCATAAGCGAAAAATTAAAGACAGCATAAAGTTCACCCAGAAATCTGTAATGCCATTGAACTCCTGAAACATGGTATTTAACATCTCCTGGCTTTAGTGGAAGGTGGCCCTTTCACTAAAATTTTATTTCGCTATCACTGATTTCAACTATTACTCACACACACACAGATCCCGTGATAGAAGAGATATGATATAAAATAGGCATTTAGAAAGGGTCTTTCTTTACTCTCATCATTTGGTTTTTCTGCACTCCATTAAGCTTAGAAAATTAAGAGAATTAATTTAGAGGCCTACTTTAATTTCTAGTTCTTTCTTCATTAAGAACTTCTTATAAAAATTCATATACTCCAATCCATCAAAAGCTTAACGTTCCAAATTTAGAATCACATGACATTTGCATTTATAAAACCTAATTTTATATGAGTTCTTAGAACGGTGAATAAACAAAAATGCCCTTCTAAAAGGATGTCTCTGGCTTAAACTTGAATTGGTGCAGCTTTAAAGCTTACCACATCAACTGCAGCCTTTTCCCCCCCTTAATTTAAAAGGATCATACTGAAAAACAGTATTTCTCCAAACTCTCCCCAATCAAAACTGCTGAAGTGAGACAATTGTTTTATACACTTTCATAAGACTTGTGCTCTATTTTTGCAGATTTTCACCAGATATTAAAATTTCCTAAACTTGATGCAATCATTAGGTTTAAGCATCAACATGTAATGCAAAAGAGGGGTGTCAACCACTGTTAGAGGTGAGATTTTAAAGTATCTGCGTACCCTGACAGTTTTCACCATATTCTCTTACGTTCAACTCATATTTAACAGAGTAAGTTTACAAGTATGGAGACCCATCACGGATTTTTTTTTTTTAAAAAAGGCAAAACAAAAAAACAAGTAGCTTCTTTAGCAGGAAGACATTTTTCAGACAAAGAAGTGGTTTGTGCTCACCAAGGCACTGCAAAAACCTCTTTTTACAGGAGACCTTAAGATTCTCTGAGATGTTGTCCTTTACCAATAGTTAATTTCTGTTCTTATTATCAAACACATTATGTTAATTAAAAGGGGCATTTAGTGAAGGAATGGCTTCCAATTATTCAGTTACATCTTCACAACAAGATCCTTCTATTTGTTATGCTCTTTGCCCTTCACAGTATTTTTTGGGGACAAGTCTTTTCATTTCACATCTGTCAGTCATCAGACACTGATTTCAGAGGGACACTTCCAGAGAGACTCTTATCCTTTCATAATTTCCTCTTGCTTTCACATCATCCCTGATCTGTTCACAAATACCAATATACTTCCACTTTCAGAAATAACAACACCTCATTTCCAGTAACACAGGAATTCATCAGTCTAACACCTACCAGAATTTTAAACTCTCTTGGGGAAACGGGGAATGTCCCATTCATACAGTTACCAGGTTACCAGGCCACGTTAACTTTTGGACAGTAGCAAAAAATAAAGCTGCCACCACTGAATGGAAGTTTTTGTTTGACCATAAGCTCTATAAAGTTATAAATCAATAACCCTTCTACAAGCAATTTCCAAGAAGACTTTTCACAACCATAGTGTGGCATTCTGGCAAAGTACTACAAATGGTGACAGTGGTTGAGATATTCCTCTAGAAAGACAAAGACTGGGCAGTTGGAACACGATGAGAATTCACACTGTGAAACATCCATGGCTTCTTGCCTAAATAATTAAGCAAGCATGAAAAGCAAATGAGTTTTTAAGGAGAGTGTCTGTTGCTGGGGAAAGAGGCACCTGTGGTTATTTGATTCATTATTAACATTTCCAGTGTAGTAATGCCTGAAGGTCTCAACCAGGTTGTTTAAATTAACTCAATCAACAGCAATTTGCATAGGGGCAATAAAGGCAAATACAGTCAACACGTTAATAACTTTAAATGAACAAAGGGTATTAAAAACTGAAGCAAACCAGTAGAGTCTTTAAAAGAATACTCTATTTTACCTTTCTCCATGCAATAAACTGAAACTTCCTAATTTTTTTGATCCATACTGCATTTAGAGCAGTCAAAAGGTAACACACAAAAATACAAACAAGTACCAACTCAGCCTGTCAGGCTGTCGTTCAAAAGAGACACAAATCAAAATTAAGCAGCTTCCCCCTCATACTGGCAGGGCTTTAAAGCACTGCCTTCAGTCTGAGGACTCCAAAGGAGACTCTCCTTCTGCTAATTACATCTGTGGCAGTCCTAGAGTTCTTCCTCCAATACCACAGGAGTACAATAACCAATTATCAAACCATCTATGCAAGAAAGTCAAAGAGTAATTATTTGCAACCATCACAGAGGAGTCAGGTAGCCCAATGCTGCTTTTAGATCAAAAAAATGAAAACAAGTGTTCAAAAGTAACTCACAATAGAAGTCCTCCTGGACAAGTAAGTATTGTTACTTGACTAGACAAACTGCAGATGAAGAAACACGGGTGAGAGTTGTGTTTTGAAGTGGAGGAGAGACCAAGGAAGTACAAGTTACTGACTTTCACTTCTTGTGCATTCTCTTCCCTTCCCTAGAACCACAGTGTAGTTCAGGTTGGAACAGATCTCATCAGGTCTCCAGCCCAAACTCCTGCTCCAAGCAGGCTCAGCCACAAGAACAAATCAGGTTGCTCTGGATCTTGAGAGCCTTGATGGATAAAAATTTCAAAACTGCTCTAAACAACCTGTTTCCATACTTGGCTGTCCTCATAGTGAAGAACCTTTTCTTGATATCAAGTAGAGACATCCCGTTTCAATTAATTACATCCATCACTGGTAATTTTCCTGCTGCACACTCCTGTAAAAAGCCTAGCTCTTCGAGAACATCAGCCTTGTTTAACAGCAGGCATGCTAAAAATTACAGAATCACAGAATCATGAGGTTGGAAGACACCTCCAAGATCATCGAGTCCAACCCAGCCCTAACACGTCAACTAGATCATGGCATCGAGTGCCACATCCAGTCTTAAACACATCCAGAGATGGTGAATCCACCACCTCCCCAGGTAGTCCATTCCAATACTTTATTACCCTTTCTGTAAAAAATTTTTTCCTAATATCCAGCCTATATTTCCCTTGGCGCAGCTTAAGACTGTGTCCTCTCATTCTGTCAGTTGCTGCCTGAAGAAAGAGACCAACCTCCACCTGATACAACCACCTTTCAGGTGGTTCTATTCTACTAGGCTGAAACTGGGGATCAGAGCACTGCCAACCCCTCTCCCCAAAGTCTTTTAGGACCCCATTGCAAAGACTATGACACTGGAGATGACAAGAGACTAAAAAAACCCCAGCCCTTTCTGAGCAGGTGAAAGGCAGCCTTTCACCACACCGAGATCAAACTTCAGCCAAATAGTTCTCCAGGTGCAAGGAATGGGATGCTTGGAAAGATGGGAGAAAACCTAAACTGTTCAAAACTTGGCCAAGGCTAGACAGGCTTTGCAGCTCTCCTAAACAAGCCAGGCCTGTCGCTTAGATTGGACTAACAAAAAAGCAAACAAAAGGCCTGATTGCAGACCTCTCTAAGGACTATATTTGCAAGTAAAATGCAGGATCTGAAAATATAAGCAAGTACTTTCCCTGTCAGAGACTGATGACTGGTCGTCCTTCCAACTCAATCAACAAGCAGCACGACTGCTCGCACAAGGAAGGCACCTGATTTGTAGCAGGGCTCTGGACATTTTCAGGTCGTTTCAGATCATGCTTTGAAGCCCAAATGTATCAGTGGCATTCTGGATCTGACAACACTTTCAACAGGAGATTTCCAAGATATAAAATGTATTTCATGTGAAGATAAACCACCAAGGCAATTGCCTTTTCAATTAAAAAAAAAAGAAAAAAAAGAAAAAAAAAATTAAAAGAAGAAAAAAAAAGAAGAAAAAAGAAGAAAAAAAAGAAAAAAAGAAGAAAGAAGAAAGAAAAAAGAAGAAAAAAAAGAAAAAAAGAAAAAAGAAAAAAGAAGAAAAAAGAAATAAGAGAAATAAGAGAAATAAGAGAAAAGAAAAAAGAAGGAAAAAAAAAAGAAGAAAAAAGAAGGAAAAAAAAGAAGAAAAAAAAAGGGAAAAAAAAAAAAGAAAAAACCCCACTTTTTGTCTTTTCCCAAGATGGCAGCAATTTTGAAGCTCCAAAAGTTATTATGAAAATGCAGCAGTTCCCCAGTGGAACAAGACAAACTCCCACATCTCAGTCATCAGCATAAGAGGAGAACTGATACGACTTTTTACACAGACTGCCATTAACAGTGAAAATTAGTCTCCTCTATTGCTAAGTTTTGGCAGCACAATACTATCCTAAAAGCACATTACACTGTAGGGGGACAGCTTTTTATTTTTTTATATATTTTTAAGTCCTAAAGTAACTCCAGAAAGACAGGAAGAGAAGTTGTACAAGTACAAACCAGAGCCTAAGAGATCATGCTTAGGATTCCTCTACTCCTTTTTTTTTTTTTAAAAAAAAGGCTAAACAGATCACCAAGAGAGAAAGAATAGAAGACAGGTCTTTAAACAAACACTGAGTTGCAGGTAACAGCAGATTCAGGACATGGTTTAGTGGTGAAGATGGTGATGGTTCATAGCTGGACTTAGTGATCTTGGGGGTCTTTTCCACCCTTAATGGTTGTATGATTTTTATGCTCTCAAGTGCACTGAAACCTATTTCAGGGTGTTCAGTAATTCAGTCAGTGACCTCCATGACGACAATCTGTAAGGATGTTTCATGTGGTGACTTTCTTACAAAATTCCTGCAGCCAGATGACAAAGCCCTGCAGGTCTCTCACCTCCCACTGCAACTGAACTGCATCAAGAACATTCTGAAGAAAAATCTCAACATTCACTGTAAGTTTCTAAGCAAGAGTTGGTGCAGGTCAGCAGTAGCTCATTTTTCAGACTTCAGATGTGATTTTTTTGGATATAAAATCAACGTCTTTCTCATTTCACCAAGAAAATAAGTTACCTGGACCACTATGATAAATTTTGTATAGTTGAGTAGGAACAAATTAAATACTTTGGAAAGATAATACTACTGCCACTCCTACTACTGCTCTCAACTCTACTTCCTTAAGGATATTTATATCCCAGCTTCAGGATGGGAGAGCAGTCCTTGAAAAAAACAGGCATTTCAAGGTAAAACAGTACCATCTAATGAACTATTTTCAATAAACTAATTATTTTTTAGGTCCAGGTTTTGTGGGCAAAGACTGATCTAAAGCAGAATGTACTGAAATTTTCTGCTTGGGCCACAAATGTTTTGCTACCAAGGTGGTTTGGTTTTGTTTTGTTTTTTTTTTTTCTTGGTTTGTAGTTGGTTTTCTGTTTGGTTTGTGGTTTTGTTTGTGGGTTTTTTTGTTTTTGTTTTTGTTTTTTTTTTAACAGACTTGAGGTTGGAGGAAAAAAATATCAAGCTAGAACCTGAAAAACTCATTTACGTATTCTTAAACAGGACTTTCTGGATAGGTAGTGTTAACAATAACATTCAACATTCCTGTTTGCTCAGATTCACCTCAAAGAAGCCATAAAGTAGAGCTCATCAGAAGACACAGTTAAATGCAGATCAAGATAGTGAAATCTTAAGATTTTTCTCTTTCAGGGGTTGATTATTTCCCTACTAGTAATGTATTTCTGTCTCTCCCATCTCCTCAGTCACCCCTCTTTAACCTTTTGTTCCTTGTAAGTCCCATCTCAGCATCTTTTCTGGCTGGAATGCACAGAGGGGAAAAGACAAATCATTCAATCTTTCTTGTCTGTTTCTGCTGACAATACACCTTTTCCTCTTACAGATACCATACCTCTTCTCATTCACATTGTGACTATTCTTCATATTACTGTGATCATTCTATTTCAAAACCATCACCATGAAAAATTACCTGTGTTTAGAAGGAAACAAACCTCCCATTCTACACACGTACTGTTTGGTCGTGAGCAATCAAAATAATTCAATCAGAGTTCAGAAAAGAGAAGAAAGTTACTAAATTTCAGAATTAAAGATTCATTTGATTATTGCAATTCCAGCAGATTGCTTCAAGCAATAAATAGTCTTCAGAGGGATGCCATTTACCAAGACAGCTGGGAGGACAAAAATAGATGCAAGTAACCTACTCGCATTGTATGTAAAACAGTTGTAACAGAGAGAATGAGGGTAAGACAACATATGTCAGTGGAGCTTTCTGTTTCCACAGACAGACCAAGTTCGTATTTCTCTCAAAATACATTTTATAAAACACAGTTCTGAACTGCACGAATACATTAACACAGCATTACCTACCAAAAAGGTTATTTCTGTCTTCAACAACTGTTGGTTTAAAAATGTGCAGCATCTGACCCTGTGCCACTGCAGTGACTGTGAATCCTGATGAAAGGATCATACTAACTCTTGCTATGTTGTTTGCAGCATTAAAAGCAAAAAAAAATTTTGGACATTTAATTGTACTGAAAAATTACTCAGATTTCCAACACCAGTGATTTTCCACTCAGGATTTTTAGAGAAAAACTAAAACATCTTAAATTTCAACAGTTAAAAAAAAAAAAGTCAAATTAAAAAAGAGTACAATACCTGAAGAAGGTCGCTGAGGTCAAGTAACATGTCTGTGAAAGAAGTCAAGGAATATACATGCTTCTTGAATGTGACAGCATTTCTCAATTTCATTTCATTAGCAAGCCAAAGAAAGGGAAGAAATAAACCCAGGTTAACTGTCAAAAGAAACCAAATACAGGTTAGGTCAATTCACCACTTATGCTAACAGACAACATCCAGTTAATTGTTCAGCTGCCCAGAACACCCTGCCAGCACCTGCTGAATTTACTGCAAAACTTGTCTCTGTGAAGTGATGGTCTCAAAGAACAAACCAACCACTTGTGTCACCTACAATACTCACCACATCCTGCAGCCTGAGAAAGACCCAGTGGTAAGGGGGTCCTCTGCTCTGCTCAGACCCCACCTGCAGGGCTGCATCCAGCACAGGAGGAACACTGAGCTGTTGGAGAGACTCCAGGGGAGGCCACCAAGATGATCAGAGGGATGGAGGAACTCTGCTATGAGGAAAGGCTGAGACAACTGGGGTTGTTCAGCCTGGAAAAGAGAAGGCTTTGGGATGAACTAATTGTTTCTGGTCAGAAAGGAGCCTGCAAGACAGATGGAGAAGAGCTTGTAGTGCAGGACAAGGGGAAATGGCTTCAAATTCAGAGTAGGATTAGACTGGATATTGGGAAGAAATTTGTTAGTGTGAGGGTGGTGAGGCCATGGCACAGATTACCCAGAGAAGCTGTGGATGCTCCATCCCTAGACATGTTCAAGGCCAGGTTGGATGGGGCTTGGAGTGACCTGGACTAGTGGAAGGTGTCCCTGCACATGGCAATGGGTGGAACGAGATGATCTTCAAGGTCTCTTCCAACTCAGGCTATTCTATTATTCTATGGTAACTAAAACCAGTAGTATTCACCAAGATAGAATTACACTTAAGAATATAAAGCACCATCAGATGGAAGATCAAACTAAAAAAACTGAAATAAGTTTTTTTGTTCTCTTCTATGAGGACCCATCAAAGAAGTGGAAAGGGAAAGCTGCTTTGGCTACTCCCTTCCCCAGCCAAGCAAATCAGCTGTTACCTTTCAGTTTTCACTCCCTTCATGATATCCTGTGCTGCTGCAAAGTATTAGGTCACCATCTACTCATTATGGGCACACTTGGAAAACATAATAGCTAAAAACAAGCCAAACCACTACAAGTTTCCATTAGATTTAACTGAAAGCAAGCACACTTATGAATGCATGGTTTAAACAGCATCAAAACTAGAGAGAGAGGGGAAAAAAAAAAAAAAAAAGGCACCATGAAGCCCAAAGTGCAAAGGTAGCCCTTTTACTGCTGCTAATGACACATGCCTGATCTCCTATCAGCTACTCAGGTGTGCCTTTACCTGTTGTAAAAAGGTTCTGGTTTTATTATTAAAAGGAGTGTCAAGGTAAAGTGTGAGAGAAGGGGAGAGAGTGAGAGAGTGAGGCAGGCAAAGAAAACACGTATGCAGGGCTGTATGTGAGGTTTTGTATGCAGCTATGTGTTAAGAAATCCAGCATTAAATAAAATGCAGAGACGTCAGTGTAGTTTGGTGCATACTGTGGTAACATAAGTATTAGTGAATGTTCCTCAAGTAAGCCAGAGTAATAAAGTGCACATTTCTCCTAAACATTATCAGCTGTGGAAGGAGAGTAATTCAGATAACGTAATCAGTTTATACATAAACATTTTCCCTGTTAAGAACTTTTATCCTTGAGCATTTCTACCCTTAGTTTGCATTTGAAATTGTATGAATGTACTCCAAATTTGTTACAAAATTTAATACATTATGTTAATATTATTTGGTAGAAATTAATTTCCACATTAAAAACCACAGCATAGCTGGGTAGTTAATTAGGTGAAAATTCAGTATGGCTCTGAAAAAAAATCAGAAATCCATTATAGGTAGCATTATGCAAGACATTATCTGAAATTTTAACACAGTAAGGAAACTGCTAACAAAAACCATCTGTAAAATACACAGCATAGAAATCTACACAGAGAAATACTGAATTCAGTGCAAATTTTTTGTAGAAGTGAAAAAAGAGAAAATGAAAAGACTTTAGCAATGCAATTGCCAAGGAACCATAATAATTGTCAGCTCATCAAACAGATCTAGGAAGAAATCACAATGCCAATTTTGTGCTCAAGAAATATTCTAAATCTGAAAATGTTCCCAGCTCATTATTGACTTGAAGTGCTTGATTATTCCATGCCCACCCTGAGATACCATCCCCAATGAGACAAAGAAAAATTATCACTCATATCTGATAGATCTCACCACAATTTAGGAGGGGAAAAAACCCCAAAATACCAAAAGAAAAGAATCTCATTGGTTATTGAGGCACCATAGTGAGTAACTGAGTGGTCCTAGAGCCTGACTGCTGTCACTGGAGACAGGAGGAGTCAAAAAGAGCAGCAGTGCCAAATGCTAATTCAGATTTTAGGTGAGCCAGAGAGGTGCTTTTCTAACCTAGGCATTGCAGTTACACAGTCATGAAATTTGTATTCTTCAAGCTCCTCAAACTGTTAAATATGCTTTGGTGGAAAATCTAAACTTACTAACACATTACAAATGCTTAGGCTTTATTACTGTAAGGAAAACAACCCCACTTTTTTGTCCAAGAAGAAACAGAGAGCATGGGATGCATTTATAGTGACACAAGATCAGAGCTAAGGAGCTGGGAAATTCAGTAGCAGGGTTCAGAGAGCTCTGAATCAGTTTAGAGTTACACTACAGATGCTTTAACATACAGTCCCCTTGCTCCTTAAAGAAGTTAGTTCACATGTCCACCGAAATTCTAAGCAAAGGTCACAGTAAAAATGTGGCACTTCTGGATTTCATTTAAGGTAGCCTCCAGCAATCTCTCTCCCTGATTACATGTGTAGCTACTACAGCAAAGCAAAGGGGGAAACTTGAGTCATGCAGTAGCACTGGGTTGGCCTTTACTATGAATATTGTGGCCACGATTATCAGCAGGAAGTAGTTGTAAAAACAGGCCGTTGTTTTCAAACTTCTTTTCAGAGCTGGAACAGTTCAGGAGAACATACAACAACAGCTGAAAGCAGCAGATAATACTTAATATGTATTCAAAAATTATACAATCGTAAGATAAATGTTTTCTTTGGGGCTGGAAGAAAACAATGATCATTTCACATATGGAGACTGCTACCCACATGGAAAAGCTCCTAAAGGGATGGAAAGCTACTGGCACTGTAGACATACCCATGCAAATAACAGGGCACAAGTGTACTTAGGTTATAAAAGTGCCCAAATTAAAAAAAGAGAATGGAAAAGAAAAAGCATTCACAGTTTTATCTGCTTTTCCTTTGCTATTAATTCTTTAAGCAAGCTTCAGCAACGTACACAACTGACTGCCCATCACTAGAAATGTCTAAATCGAGATAAGTCTAAAAGCATTATTTCAAAAAATCAAATTCAAGGGAATCCTTTGGCCAACATGATGCAAAAGGTCAGACAGAGTGGCCAAAATGTTCCCTTTCTGCCTTTATAATCCAAAAATCTGTGGATAATATGAGAGCTCCATGATTCATAGCAATAATGACCTCATCCTCAGCACCAGAGGAAACAAAAGTTCATGAAGAAATGAATAGTACCGGAAACCTAAAACCCAAAAAACCAAAACAAGCATGCATTTGTACTTCAGAGAGACCTACATTTTACATATTCCAGCAATCCTAAAGTACTTGTGCAGGAAAATCCCCCTGATTTTCAATAACAACATCTAGCAGGAGGCAAACCTGCCATTTGCAGGAATAAACTGTGCAAGACATTGCTAAAATAACAACTATCATTTACAATAAAGCTGCTACCCCTCCTAAAAAAAGTTTAAAAAATTAAAATCTTTAGTGTCTGACAATATACAATAATCAGGAAATCTTCAGATTATTTCATGCTACTCTTTCAAAATTCTTCCATTGTGTAGGATGTCATATCTGGGAGACACAGGCCCGTATCAAGAAGCAAGGAGAAGACAAAGGGTCTAGTATTTATTTTAGTTAGTTATTTTTTGTAAGTTACCCTTGGAACATTTTTTACTGATTTTTACAAGCTTACTACAAAAGCAGCCATACCATGAAAGGAGGACTAGTGCCAAGCAAATGACTGCAAGCCACTCAGCAGAAATTTGACATCCATAAAAGTCCTGCTGACTGTAATGAAGTGTCACCTTTATTCAGCTTAAACTAAAATGCTTTCTGTTTCTCACAAAAACTAAATCCAGTTCCATTAAATATATAAAATATTTAAACATAATCTCACTTTCTGTACTCAACAGCAGCAATTCAGCGGGCTGCAAATAAAAAAGCAAAGCTTAATAAAAACATGTCTGAAAAGCAAAATAAAAAGAATCTGAATATCAAAACAAAATTTTCTCAAGTTCTTAATGGACAGAAATATTTGCAATTTCAGTGTCAGGGTTCTGGATAAACTAAATAACAAATGGGAACTTTCCAGAAGCACTTTTTTTAACAAACATATGGAGATAAGACAAAAGGGAGGGTGAACACAGAATTGGGGTGATACCAGGGTGAAAAACTAGTGATAGCCTTTGGCTGGCCCAGAACCCAGTTTTCAACCTTTCAGACTGACACTCAATTCACCATCTTCTCCTTCCATAATTTCA
This sequence comes from Trochalopteron elliotii, assembly GCA_024734555.1. Taxonomy (NCBI): domain Eukaryota; kingdom Metazoa; phylum Chordata; class Aves; order Passeriformes; family Leiothrichidae; genus Trochalopteron; species Trochalopteron elliotii. Next base: position 719,821 of record JANPWX010000286.1, on the reverse strand, counting down.
TACACCATATGATTTCTGATTATAACTTATCAGGGTTGTACCTCTGCTGCTTTACAAACTTTCACCATTTTAATTAGCTATTAATTGATACTAACTGACAACGCTAATTGTTTAAAGTAAACATTTCTCTTTCCAATGACACTGAACTAAAACAATTAGAAAATAATACCCAAACTCAATTCTTTTGTAGAAAACTCATTTCTGACAGGTCTAATGAAAGCTTTGCCTCGAGGCTGAATCCCCTCAGAGCCAGATTCCAAAATGTCTTCAGTCTCGAATTTTGCCTCTGCAGAGAAGTCCACGTAGCACAGGCTGCACTCAAGTACACAAATAAAAACAGTGCTCTAACAAATGAAATTGCTAAGCACAAATGCTGTTTTTAGAAAAAGCAATCTTTATTTATGTGTAGATTAATGCATGATAAAAAAAGAACTGCATTTTGGTCTGCGGGTTTTTTTTCTTCTTTGCACACAGCTGTATGGCTGTGTTTCATAGAAGTGCATTGCTCTAAATTCTGTATTCTAAAATCCCCAATTTGAAAACGAAAAGCAGTGCCCCACTCATTCCCCAAGTCTATCAGGATGTTTCTGCAGCAGTTCTCTTTCAGCATGTGCAGCCTCACCACCTGCATTGCTAAAGCAAAGTTAGCAGCAGTAATTCAGCATCATGCAAGCACCGGGCAGATCAAAGAGCAGACAGGCATTTGGGGCTGCATTCAGCCTGCCTGATTCCCTGGCATTAACTGAAAGGGTTACAAGTGGGGCTTTCTGGCTCACCTAAGACCTGAACAGCCTTTGACACCAGTTCTCCCCACCTGCACCTCCAGCAGCTGCAGACAATTCTGGGCTGCTGCAGACGGGAGGGATAAAAGGCCTTCGAGCTACATCAACCTCCAGACTCCAACGTATGTACAGCTCACTCTTCCCTAAATTACTGCTCCAGCTTTTCTCAGTAATTGTCTTCAGAGTCATTGCCATTTAGAGGAACATTTTCCAAAGCACCCAGGCTGGCTGAATACGCAGGGAGTGTTCAGCACTTCTGAAAACGCTGCCCTTGGAGAACGTGGTCTTCAAAGGACTAGGGCTAAGCTGTGCTCCCAGTGTTACTGACTCCAAGTAAAAAACCTGCTTTGTGGGGTAGTGCCAAGTATTTACACAGCCACATGTAAATTTATAACACAGTGCAACACAACAGAAAAAAAAAAATATATTTCTTGTCTCAGAATGCTTGTACAGTCAACTTGCAATTATACAGGGTATCAAAGGGATAAAATATGCAAAGAATATCCATACTAAGCCCCTGAAAGATTAATCTAGTTAGTATATTTGCTTAGGGAAAAGAAAATTTAAGCATAGAATGAAAATGTAAATATTAATTTAAAAGTTCTGAGAGACATGAGGTTAATCTTCAACTTGAATGATGTGGCCATGTATAAATAACAGTTGGCTATATTCAAACAACAAAAAGTCTCCAAACAAGAAAGAGAGACCCCGTCCCCTGAACAGTAAATTGAACAAGCACTGGTGAGGGAAAACAAGAGAGGTTGCTAGGAGAAGCAAGGTTTAAGGAAGAACTTAAAAGAAGAGCAGGGCTGGCAGATGAGAATAGGAGAGAGGCAGCAGGAAAGGAGCAAAGCTCAAGCTGCAAGGGTAAAAAGAAACGAGAATAAATTGTAAAATCACTGCAGAAAACACAAGCAGCTATGAAAGTGCACAGTCCAAAAATCTGCACAGAGTGACAATTTGATAATAAAGTGGGCTTTCACAAAGAAGCTGGGAAGGAGGACATTTGATAGTAAAAATATAAGTAAATGTAAAGGAGTTCAGTTCTCTCTCTTTTCTGTGTGTACAAAGTCTATAAAGGTTACGACTCTTGTACCAACAGTGAAAGAAAAGCTCCAAAGAAGTCAGAGGTGCAGACTTAGAAGAACTATTCTGAGATGCCTCTCAAGTATTCAGCACAGCAGCAATGCACACATTTGGAAACATGAAGCAGCTGGCTGAGAGAAGCACCAAAGGAAAATCACTGCCTGCTCAGAGATGGCAGAGGAAAACCAGCAGAGTCATGAGCCTGACACTCTGCTTTTGCAGAAAACTCCAAATGCAAGAGTTTGGAAATATGTAGAAATATTAGAAAAAAAAAAAAAAAGGAAAAAACCCCAACAAACTACCATAAGTAGCTTGATTGCAGTTCATCACCACCCCCTCCCCATGGCTGCTATTTGTGCAGCAACATGGCAAACCAGCCAAAGGAACTGTCTGAAATTAACAGGTTTTTCTTTTCTTTTTTTCTTTGCCTGTTTTCAGCTGGATTAACTCCCCTGTTCACATGTAACTGCATAAACACCTGGGCTTATAGAAGGCAGGGGATGGACTGAGGGAGGACTGAGAAAGCAAGGCCTAAGCAAGATAACTTCTGTCTGAGGCTGTGCCAGCTTACAGTGGCTTAAAGCATTCTCCAAAACTAGAGCCTGAGACAATCTCTCTGTCACCCATCCCACCTTCTCAAATCTCTCTGTCACCCATCCCACCTTCTCAAATTTCTCTTTAAAGTTTGCAGTTTTCCCCAGCTTGCTCCAAAACACAAAGACCTACCTTATCTGAAAGAGAAACCTTAAAACAAGTAAGCTGTTACTGCAGAGTAACTGCTTTATAGCAACCCAAAATGTTATAAAACTGGTAACACCTCCAGTGTTATAAGTAGAAACACAGTTCCTGTATGAGAATTGTCAAAGTACCACTCTGGTTTCACCCACAGTAAGCACTCACCTATACTTCTTAAAATAAGTAGCATTACAGTGCTCAATTAGATCAGAGTAAAACCAAATTCTGTGGACACAGAATGTTTTACATTTCCCATGCCAGAAGCCAAGTGTTACATCTTAGCTTTCATACCCATACTGAGGCAAATGCACTGGTATTAAGTGGTCCTGGGTGAATTATCTCAGCAGACCTTTGCTGAGATGGGAACAGGGCAACTGTTGTCCCCACACTGGGACATGCACACAAACTCAGATGCTGCTTTCCTGCCAGGATCAGTGGACATGATTTATCCAGGCATAGGCATGATCTAATATCATACATATAAAACACTGTCACTCATTTAGCAAAAAAAAAAAAAAAAAAAAAAAATCTGACACTGAAGCCTTTAAGAGAAAATATCTACAGGAATGAACTGCATCCTTGCCCTTCCAAGGCTGCTGGCTCCTCAATAGCCTTTGGTGGGAAGTACAACAATGGGATGTGTTAAATTTCCCACTCTCAAAGGCCTTTAAGAGAGTCATCTCTGCATATATCACTTAAAACAATGACAAACCCTTCTCCATCAGATGCCCACAGGCACACACCTGCAGAAACCTTTCACTACCTGAACTGTACCAAACAAAAGGAGCCCTTATGTTCTGTGGGCACTACAGGAATACCTTTCCCCCTAATGGTGTATTCCTGCTGATCAGAAAACCTCACCTGAGCAGGTGGAAGAGCTTTCTGTGTTCTCATCCTCCCTCACACCCACAGCACTCCACTGGGAAAATGTCAGGTGTAATGGCTCCATGGATGGCTGGCTCTCTCTTGGGGCCTGGGTGGAGCAATGCTTCTACAGATGCTACAAAACTGTAAATTACTGTTCTTGCAGCAATCAAAGTTCGATTAATGGCATTACAGTAACTCACAACAACTTCCCCAATCACCTATATTTCTTACAGAACTTGAACTCAGCATGGAGCTGGAAACTGGGCTCTCAGGATGAGCTCCTCAGCAGTGCTTGAAGTCAGGCCAACACCCCACTTTCACAGAGGCTGAACTCCTCAAAGCAGCCTGGTTTAGGTATTACCAATAAAAGGAATACAAATACATGAAGCTAAAATGATGCACTGCATCGGTGGGTTGAAAAACCCTGAGCCCCATGCTTTCAACTTAAGAAATGCCTACACTAAACCTAAAAAAAAATCCTGCATGTTCACTGTAGCAGAAAACTACGTAAATCATAACAGCACTGAGGTATGCTGAATTTGGTTTTTATTACAGAGAGTTGCCTTATAGTTCATAAATAGCAGCATATCCCAAATGAGTTACTAATAAAGCATTTTACCAAATTATATAACAATGCATCTTGCACTTTAGAGTACACTGGAGGAGTATTCAAGGGAGGTTTATTTGGCAATAGGAGAGGAGAAAACTCAAAATACCTCCTTGGAGAGCTACTCAGGTATCTTGGGATATGGTAACAGACAGAAGCACTGAGTTAGCACATCTGAATTTACCAACCTGTGGACAAGATGCAATATGCAAACACATCTTCACACAAATTCCCAGAAATGCATAAGTGAGAGACTGCCTTTAGCTGTCACTGGCAGGGTAAGAAGATACTTTCACTGATCTTTTCTGTTCAGCCCAAGTGAGCAGATCTCAATAAGAACTAAAAAAAACCCCAAAAGAACTGCAACAGCTTTTCTAACTTTCAAAATACTAAATACCAATTTAAAATACCTTTCAGAGTTAGGGACAAGTGATGCATCATACCTTGAAATGAATACAATTCTCAACATAACACATTATTTTCAAGGACCTAATATACTGGATTTTAAAGGGAAAACAAATTTATGTCTCGATAGGTTGTCTCTAGAACAAGATTAAATTTAGTCCTTGAACAAGTATAATAGAGCAGGTGGAGGGAGGAGTTTGCATATCTGAGATTTTAAAGGCAGCTAACTTTTCAGAGAGTTCAATTACAAGAATAAATCTTTGAGGTGATCTATTAAGCAAGGAAAATAGAGTCACAGGCATTTGATACACTTTGTATTTTATCTACACAAAAGGATGGGAAACAAATGCTTCCCTTTGGGAATCTATCTTTCCCAAGAAATTGAAAGGCATAACCCAGAGGGACTCTTGGCTGTGCCTCAGGACTCTGGATTTCTGTTTCCATTTTTACCACTGCCCAACAAAAAACATTCCATCCTTTATCACGTTTTTATAATGAAGATAACAGTTTCCCCTTCCTTGGTAAAATGTTCTGAAATATCCTGATTATCTTACTACTATAATACACCTTTTTGACTCTGGGGTTCCCGAGTCTCCCCAAAAGGTCACAGAAACAAGCTTTCAAATGTATTTCAGCTATAATACCCCAGCAGGTGACTAACTTTATGGGCAACAATTCTTTTTCAGACCAGCTCCCAGCCTTTGAAAGACCCAAGGTACATCCTTTCTATGCAAATCAACAAAGAAATTTGTCCCCCTGTGCAAAACATGCAAAAGGGTTTAACAGCTAAGAGACATCTGAACTTCTTACAATAAAGAGATGCAAGAGGTCTCACAGATTCAGTCCCTCCTTTCAAGTATGTCAGTCCTAATTTTCATGCTTCTTTTATCCAACACATGTAGCTAAGCACCTCCTACAATAACTTTAAAATCCTTTATTCAGTTTAATATTTAACTCAATTTTGCACCAATTTGCTCTAAAATCACTTTGTAAGCACACATATCAATTTTCAGTGCCAAAAAAAATAAAAAAGATAAAGCAAGTGACAACTCCTTTGTTATTGGTTACACATCTTTATGAGGGGATCATTAAGGATAAAGGAAAACCCTTCACTGGGGCAAGGTGTGTGGGGAGAATGGAGTGTAGGAAGGGGACAGAATACCCACATTGATATCCTGTTGAAAACTCAGACATTCAGTAAGCAATCTGGTACAATTCACTTGTCAAAGATATTGGAATTCTGTTGGCATTACTGTCAATATTTCCTTCACTTAGGTAGGAACTCTCAAAGCATCTCAAGACAATGTTGCACAGCATCAGTTAGTGAACATACTGAAGTTAATTTACTTCCAAATGGTATTTCTCATATTCTTAAAAGTTAACAACTTTCATTAAATAGCTTTAATCAAGCTGGAAAATAAGGTATTTTCCTGAAGTGTCATTTTAAACTTTTATCCTTTTATTATCTTCTTTTGAATGCTGCAGCAATGGCAAGCACTTATCTCACGTCTCTCTTACAGCACAGAGACTGCTCTGTCATTATCAGTTTTTAAGAAGCTGTAAACTTATCTCAGCGACTGGAATTCTTCATGAGAGAAAGCAAAAAAAAATAAATTCAGTAATGATATACATATCATCTGCCTCTGGGAAAATAAAAACTGCCAGTGATATTGCTGGGAAAGATCTCCTTAGACGCCTTTCACAGCGTCTTGCAGTAGTTTTATTGTAACCCAGCAGTGTGATTTCAAATATTATCCAGCAAGCTCCTAAAATACAGCTCTGCTCTGAACAACAACTGAGAATGCTATTGTGAGTCTCATGTTTACAGCTGCTCACTGATTGTGTCATATTTGCAAAGCTTTCAAGAAAAATGATCACTTTTTTCTCACCACTGAGATTTATAAATTTAGCCTAGAATTTTGCTAACAAGCTCAGTGCAATACCAGAGCTAGTGCAGAACTTTCTCCTCTTGGAAATTTTAGCTAAAAATTCCAATGTATTTAGCCAATATACTTGGAAAAGTATAGTCTAGTGTCTTAGAAAAATTAAACAGAAAGCAATATGTACGACAGGGCTCCTACATTATGGAGGCAGCAGTAAGGGGTATAGCTGCACACAGGACACAAAAATACCCACATCTTGATGAACAAGTCATTTTGCTTCCCTTCTATGCCTCAGTTTCTCCAATCAGAAGATGAGAATACTGACCTTCTCCATGAAACATTATAAATTCTGCACCTCCACCAACAGGACCCTCAGCTGGGAGGAGGCAAATTGGAATTGCAGTCCTACTGCCACAACTGTTTATGCATTAGGCCAAGAGAATAATATATAATTAATATATTTGCAAAAAAAGAAACACACAGGAGTAACCTTAGAGAAAGAAGCTGAACTAGGTACACCCCCTCTCTAAGACTGGCCATTCACCTACAAAAGATTCCACTTGTTTGCCTTTCTCCTGGCCTCACACTTCTCGTGTTTCAGACTGCACAGCAACAACAGCTTCAAAAGGAGAATGGGCAGTGTTTGGCCCTGACTCCCCTCTCCCCTTAACTCCCTCCCCTTCCAGAAGTGAATCTGGGGTTTGTACAAACCAGGAACAGGCTTTAGTTGCCAGTACTTTAAAAAAACCTGAAATTAAATCAATGAGCACCTGCTGTGTTGCCCATCAGAAGACACACAGCTCCAGACTGAGCAAAGAGAAAGTCTCCATGCAGAGCACCAGCCAAAAAACCTGCTCTGTGCACAGACACAGCCCAGCTGCACCCCTGTGGAAAGTGTCACCTACCCATCAGTTTTACATGACCCCCAACCAACACCAGCTCAGGGACACTGGCACTGCAATGGAAGCTGCTCACTGTGACTTCAGCAAAGCTGAACACATGGTCTGCCACGGTGTTCTTAAAGCCAAGTTGCTCAGACATCATGGCTTGGCTTGCTGGCCCAGGCAAGCTCTAAATTGGCTGGACTGCCAGGTTTGAAGGGCTGTGATTAATAGTACAAAGCCCAATTAGCAGACAGCTGCTGCAGTCATCCCTGGGGGACAATGCTGTCTCCATTAGCAGTGAGATAGGGAGGCAGGGGCACCCCAGGCAGGTATGCAGACGGCACCAAGCAGGACCAGCAGTCCTGCAGCAGAGGGTGGGGCTCCACTCAGAGGGATCTTAGGAGCTGGAGAACTGAGCTGACAGGAGCTGCATCTGTCTTTTAACTTCCTAAAAAGCCTCACATGCAAAGACAGAGTGACCCTTTGCTACAGTACAGGCTGGGGCTGACCAGGGAAAGAACAGCTGGTACAAAGGAGCTGGATGTCCCCATAGAAATGCTGAGCAGCAGCCAGCAGTGGGCTCTTGCATTGAGAAAGGCCAAACAGGTACTGAGTTGTGTCAGCAAAAGTGCAGCCAGCACTCCAGGGAAGTGGATATTCCTCTCTATTGAACACCAGTGAGGCTGCACCTGGAGAGCTTTGGTCAGATGTGGGTTCTCAAGTACAACATCAGAGTCACACTGACATGGCTGAGGGGCTGGGACAAGTGATTTACAAGGAAAGGTTGGGAGAGCCAGACTTGTCAGCCTGGTTTTAGGGGACACCTAACACTGTCTGCCTAATGAGAGGGGACAGAGAATACAGAGCCAAATTCTTCTCAGAAGCAAACTGCAGCAAGAAAAAATCTGTTTACATATTTGGAAAAAAACCCTTTGGTGTTATGGTAGCAATGCCCAGAGAGAACATGGTATGTCCATTGCTAAAGACAATCAACATTTAACCAGAGCAGGGCTTCAGGAATCTACTGAGGATGTAAGCAGGGAATGGAGAAATTACTTCCATAGGCCCCTTCTAATTACTCCACAATCCTGCATAGGGCACAGGCTTTCCTACACATTTCATCACCTTCAGATACTTCACCTATACAAACATTTCCCTGTATCACACCTCTGACTGCTGTAGAAAGTGGAAAATACACTGTATTGTCTTTCATCCTACCCTAGAGCCTGTCAGTAGGAAGGACTGTTGCAATGAAACACTTCTGTCAAGCTGTATTTTGAAGCTTCTTTTTTTGATGCTGCCCTCAGGTTGTGGAAACCACCTCTCAGCCAATGTTCTCAGCTCCTGATGGTGCTCTCAAATTCTCCAGCTGAAACAGGAGGAAAAGGATCAGTTCACAGCTCTGCTGGGAGGGCTGCCAACATTATCAGCAGAAATCAAGGACTGGAGCATTCTCTTGTTTCACCATTGAATGACTGTGAGAAACAGCTGAGACACTGAAGCCACCCATTCAAAGTCTGAGGAATAAGAACAGCAGCAGTCAATATCTGAGCTGCTTTCCTCTGCCACAGGGAGAGTTTAGAGCCAAGGTGAATGATAATAAATATGAAACTGAACATTGAGAAAAAGTATTTTTCAACTGAAAAACTATAATCTGAATATGCACTGGAAATAATTATTGGCAATGAACTGGGTCCTCCAGATGTGACAAGAATGCAGTAATCTGGGAGCTCCTCAGAGACAGCAGCACAGATGCAGTCCATCTGCTGCATCCTCTAGAAGACTGATCCTTTAAGGACCAGAAGTTTTCAAATGGAAAAGAAAATTCAGCTTAGATTCTGTAGAAGTTAAAAGCACTCACATGGGAAAACCAAACTTTGAACTGCAGATAAATACGAATTGAATGTTCTTTGATCCCAGGTACCAAGTGAGAGGCAGCAGCTGAAACATCCTCTTGTCTCTTTAAAAGAAGACTTACTCAGTAATGACTAAAAATTATTTTGCATTTCTTTCCTCATTTCCCTGGAGATCAAGGATGGATGGTCCACGGGTGATTTCAATGGCAAATTTCAAAAGTAACAGTCTCAATTTAGACAGTCCAGCTCCTTTGCCCAAAAGCGAGAGTCACAGAAAATCATCTATAATCTCACGGCCTTCAGAGCTGCATAGGCAGAACTGCATTACTCTGAAGCCATGGATTCATTAAGGAAAGAAAAAAAAAGTGTATTTTTAATGCAAGTGAACTAGAATGGGGCAAAACCCTTGCAAAGCAAGGGCACAGTGGTGTTTTCTCAGAAACAGGCAGGTTCAGGTAACCTCTCAAATCTTCTGCAGTCTCAGCTGAAACACCAGCTCCTTGTTTGCCCTAGAGTTGTGCCACACATTACAGCCCCTGAAATGACAAAACCAACTTCCTTTTTCCCTTGGAAGCTGCAAGGCCACTACAGGCATAATAAGAAGTTTAAAAGACCAACTGCAGAAGGAAAAATACTGTAAAACAGATAAGGTGAGATTTTCTCCTTACAGTAAGGTAGAGGTAATGTTTGGAGTTCTGGTTTTTATGGAATAAGGTTTTTTCCATTTTGGTTAATACATGTCATGCTGCTGAATATGCATTTACACTGCATAGTTCTCTCTCCATATTAAAAATATTATAGTCTAGTAGAAGTTATATGCTATTTTTTGTCCACACTAAAAGGCTTCTTTTCCTCAGTCTATGTATCTCCCCTTTTTCAAAATTTGCTTTTCATTATGACATATGACAACATAGAATAGATTGTTCACTATTCCTCCTTGCTTATTAACACAAAAAGAATCTGAAGAGCACTCAGATTTCCACTCCCTGCCGAGGCATAAGCCAAGACTGTATTTTTGGGAGCCAAGCTGCTCCTTCATTGAAGAAACAGCAATATATCTCCATTTAAAAAATACTGATTAGCAAATCTCATAGCACTTTACTAACACATGCAGTCAAAACATCACTGAGACTACTGCATTTCTCCCAAACTGGAAGGATGTTGAAAACTTAAATGATTCACTTACAGCTGATCTAAAGATGAGAGCTCTGCAATTTATGTTTTATTGTCAAATGTTTAAAGGATTAAATCTAAATAAAATACACAATACACAAGCTTCAAAGCACACGTTATCTTTAACATCTTATTTCCAATTAGCAAGTCAAAATAAAGAAGACATGGGGAACATCTGGCTTCAAAAGAAAAGCTCTGGAAGAAATCAAGATTTTGGTTCTTTTGGGCCTCATTTAAGGCTGCTATTTTCCCAGACTCTTGAAACTGGATAAGATGGAAAGATTATTCTCTCTCTCAAAGAGAGGAAAATAGCAGACATACCACCATGTGATTGAGTATTACATCATTCATACTTACAACAATACTGAGCCAGTCTGGCAGTTGAACTGAAAAGACATTTTCTTTTGCCTTCGAGGAAGGACATGGACTTGCCATAAAGGCAGATGAACAGGGAAAAGTTAGAAAAGGCTCAGCTCACCATTGTACTTGGCATGAATTACAAAATGCTAAAAATGTTTCATTGAGAAGCAGTTCCAGTATGAGGTTTGTGTATGAAAACTACACCATGCAAACAAAATCCTAGTGACAAACATGTGAAGGAAAGAAGACAGCTCTTGAGAAGGACCTTTACCCATTTTTAAAAGGCTCATACTTTACTAGGATGTAAGAAATCATTATCAAGACCACTTTCAAGATATAAGGCCAGGTCAGGTGTGAGAATGAATCCTGTTTTTACAAAACAAATTTGACAGGAAATATTGTTTCTCTGATACACCTTCACTTTGGTCTTAAGACATCAAAAACTGCTAGACAGAAAAAGCCACATAAGACTTAAGAATAGGATGAAAGTGGACACAGTTTGAGAAAACCTCAAGCTAAAATATTTGCAGATAGCAAGCACAGAAGGGCTTTTAGGTCTCAATGCACCGGCTTTTGTTCACCCTATTTTGCATTACTGATCTTAATTAATCTAATAAAATGAATTTGTGTTCTGAGGCAGCATTCTTCCTGCATTAAAATTCAAATACACAATCTTCTATTTTAATGAAAGAGAGCATTTAATTTTCTAATTGACTTTTAAAGTATTAAAATGCATAAAATATTAGTGATGGCTACAACCAGGAATATTTTTCAGCGACTGAATCAAAAATATCAACCATAATTGATCATGTTTGCTAATCAGGATTTATTTAAACAAAGCATCAGGTAATGCTATTTTTTTTTTTTGCCTTTTTTTTTCCTTAAGAAGGGCATGGCAATGCAGGGAAGGAAGGGGCTGCATCTCCTCCTCATCCCACACCAGGTCCAGCATATCCTCTGACAAAAGCAAGAATGTGCTGCACAATGACTGGCTGTACCCCACTGGTTTTATTTAGCTGGTGTTAGCAACATATTAGCTCTCATCAGGTCAAAACATCACCCAGTTATAATTCTGGTTTTGCTGACATAAGCCCCAAAATTCAGATGCAGAGATAAACCGTATTAAGCTGAGAGCCAACCTAATTATTTCCTCTTTTAAACAAGCTTTAAGAAGATTGTTAAATATTTATTTTCACAAGCATGCAAGGATCGCTGAAGGTCAAAGACATCAGAGGTGTGATCCCTTCCTTATCATCCCTCCTTTGTATTTATTTCCCTGGAAGGAGGCCTCCTGCCATCACACTTCCCTCCCCTCATCCATCACCCAGAACTCATCCTGATGTTATTCCCGTGGTTATCCACCATTCCTCTGGCACCACCTTGCAGCTTCACCCCCTCTCAGTGCTGCCAGTGAGAGCTGTCCCTTGTATTTCTACCCCAGAATTATCAATGCTTTTGTATCTCTCCTACTCCCTGCTCCTGGTTCTTTCCTTGTTTCACCTTTACCACGAGAATGTCTCATCAGTTCAGACACCCCAAACTGGAGCCTAATTACTAAGAAGACAGACCATGCAATTAATTTCATTAATTATTATTTTTATGCATGCAATAACAGACCAGTATTGCACACATTAAAAATCTGGCTCAGATGCTTCTGCTGTAAGTACTTCTGGGTTACACAAGGCCTGACATGGTGATGGAGCACAGAGTTGCCAAACACTTCTCCTACCCACACATCATGTAGTTCAAGCCCACAGTGACAAAGGCTTCAGTGAACCTACTCCAGAAGCCTTCATTTCAAAAGGCAACAGTGATTCTTGTTTGCCCCAACACAGGAAGCTATGATGGGCAAGGGCAAAGCACCTCCAGAATTAAAACAATGTAGGTGCAGCAACTCTCCTGACTGTAAACCCCAAGCTTTTTAGCAGTCATAGAACATCCTGAGTTCAAAAACACCCACAAGAATCATCAAAGTCCAACTACTGACCCTGCACAGGACACCTCAAGAATCACAACATATGTCCAAGAACATTGTCCAAATGTTTCTTGAGCTCTGTCAGGCTTTGTGCTGTGATCACTTCCCTAGGGAGCTGCTCCAGTGCCCAACCACCCTCTGGGTGAAGAACCTTTTCCTGATATCCAACCCAAACCACCCCTGACACAGTTTCAGGCCATTCCCTTGGGTCCTGTCACTGATCACCACAGAAAAGACATCAATGTCTGCCCCTCCTCTTCCCCCCACGAGGAATTTATAGGCTGCAATGAGGTCTCCCCTCTGCCTCCGCTTTTCCAGGCTGAACAACCCACAAGATCTCAGCTGCCCCTTGAATGGCTTCCCCTCACAGCCCTTCACCATCCTCGTGGCCCTCCTTTGGACACTCTAACAACTTAATGTCTTCTTGATATTGTGGTGCCCAAAACTGCACCCAAGGACTGAAGGTGAGGCCACCCCAGAGCTGTGCTTTGAGAAAAAAACTGCCCAGAGAGAGACTTGAAACACTCTGCTCTGTAAAGCAATAAAGTATTTCTGCAGACAGATTTCAAAAGAGTATTATTTTGACCTGTACTGTTCAAAATTTCCCTTAAATGAGGAAAACAAAGCTATCAACACCAGCCAAAATCTGTAATCTTGATAGGCCATCTTGTGACCCTGTCCCCCTCTCCATCTCTGCAGATGGTTTATTTAATGCTGCATTATGGAAAAGCTGACAATTTGAGCCACCTGCTGTGCACCAACATCCTGAAAGGAAAAAAGTTGGTCACCCCTCTACACAAAAGCTGGTGAGAATTTCATCAGTGAATTTAATGGGGCATGATCAGGTCTCCCCTTGGCAGGAGTAAAGGTCAAGCTCTATTTTATCCAGAGTTAGTAACAAGTGAACAGCAAATTTTCAGAGTGTGCAGTTCTTAAACAAAACATTAGCCTGAGCACACACATATGCGTGCAAAATTGCAGTCCTCCTGCTTCTTCTGGATGATATATTTAGAAATCCTATTAGCTAGAGAGATCAACATTCTTATCTGAATTTCCAGGATGCTGTAACATGCAAAATTAGAGCAGCTCTCTTAAGTGGGTCAATTATCACTATTGCACTTACAGCAGCTTTTCCCCTCCCTCCCTGCAGCATCCGTAATGGGCATTTAGCACAAGGATTTAGACAGTCAGATGTGGAGTTGACACACACCACAATGTAAAGTTCCCTTCCTCTTTTATATTTTCAGAACCTGAAAGGAACAAAGGAAATCACCCAAGTACAGAATCTCCACATTAAAATTGCAGTCTCCCAGCAGAGAGCTGAGATGACTTCCAGAGCAGGGCACCCCGCAGGATAATTCCAGTCAGCAATCACGCTCACTGTTTTCCTGCCACATCTGAGCCAGGCACAAGGAAGGTTTATAGCTTTCCCCTCCAAGGGACTAGTTAGGGCCCTCTGAGGGCCACTAACCATGTCTCCAGCCCTGTCCCCCAGGGTGCAGGGCCACACAACCAGTTTGAAAGGCTTCAGGTTATTATCTCCTCAAGAAGGAATTCTCTTTAAAAAACATCGGACGTAAGTGGAGCAAATTCAAGTACCCAGCACCACTTCAGAGGCTACAAAGACATCCAGAGGACCTAAGGAAACACAGGCTCTCCTACAACACAGCTGGAGGCCATGTGAGATACCTGAGGGGCTCCTTCTGCCTCACTGTGCCACTGCTGCCCAGCCATCAGCAGCCCTGGCAGTAAGGGGATGTGGCAGGGAAGAGGACAGAGCCACACAGTGGAATATAATATGTCAATGAGCACGTGGAAAGGAAAATTCTACTTTCCCACCAACTGGAAACATGAAACACGTCATTCTCTCAGCACTACACTTATTTTATACATACCTCTTCATAGGGAAAAAAATGTGTGAGGCAGCACTGCAAGTGAAAGATGATATGATTCTCCTCCATTCCATGGAAAAGCAGACTGGATATGCAGGCTTCAGGTCATGAGCCCTGCTGTTGAAATTCTCCTCCCTGGCTGGAGGAGAGGGTGATGGGGAGAAATTAAGGTGCAGAAATTAAATTTCTCTTGCTGTCCCTGGCTGCCCTCTTCCCTACATCTCCAACATCTTCTCGTATGGTACTAAATAGGAATAATCACAAAAGCCAAGCATTACCAAACACCTAACTCTTTGGAAATCTATGCAAATGACATGGGGCAACAACAGTCACACCCTATTTAAGGCAGCAATTTTTTCTTAATAGATGGAACTCTCAGCTAAAATCCATCCACTCAAAAACACAGCAATTTTAAAACTTCATTTGGAAATTAAGTGAACAAGGCTTTTGCAAGCCTTCAAGTCCAAGCAAATGCTTCATTAGGAAACATTTCTGCACCAAGAATGTGGTCAAACACTGGAACAGGCTTCCTAGAGAGGTGGTTGAAGCCCTCAGGCTGTCAGTGCATAAGATGCATTTGGAAAGTGCCCTTAACAACGTGGTACAGCTTTTGGTCAGCTCTGAATTGGTCAAGCAGTTGGACTGGGTGATCAGTGTAGGTCAGTTCCAACTGAAAATATTCTATTTAACTTACTATGAAGTAAGATCTTGGCATCTTCTACCACACAGTGAAATGAAGTAATTTGCCTCAGTAAATATTATATGTATTTTAACTGTGCAATTTAAAATCCATTTTTATTCTTTTATGTCCTTGTCACACTCTACACTTGAACAACATTTCAATGCAACAGCAGTTAATGAAAAAAAAGTAAAAGGTCAGTTACTAAAAAGAAAGTCTTTAACCAGAGAGAAATAGAAACTGGTTTTATTAACCTCCCTAACCACAGCTTTAAAATTTCTTGATTAAAGCCTAATTTCAAAAGTTAACTTTTTAATCAGGAACACTAGGGCCTGCTGGCTCCAGGAAGTTTTAGTAGAGGTCAAAAGACTGCTGGAGATCTAATTTTTCATTTCTAATAAAAAGGGAAGTCTTGCCCTTTTCCTTGCAAAGACAGACCTTGAAGTGTTAGTAGAGAAACAAAGAATGTATCCATCAAAGGTTCTCATGGCCAGGCTGTACAAAGCTTCCCAAGACAGCATGGAGCTGACAGAGATGCTAGTGCTCGAGAGGAAATTAGCTGAACTCCTCTTGCAAAGACCAACATGGCAGAAAAGCCCAGGAGCTGCTGCCTGACCAAGGATTAAAGAGACCAGTTCCTCATTCCATAACAGATTTTCTGGCTAGCTCTGAATGTGTCACTTAGCCTCAGTTCTGCACATGGAAATGAAGATAAATACTCCCAACTCCCCTTTCTGTGACATGAAAATAAACACATTAAACCAGGAGACTTTCAAATAGCTTGGCAATAAAGTACAAGTACTGCAGACAGATAGGAAATAACAAAGTGCTGCCCCATTCAGCTGCCCAGCTTTTTCCCAAACCCTTCTTGCCTGCTGGGATCCGGCAATGCCTTCGTGATCTTCCCTCAAACAAAAGGGAGGTTCACAGGGCAGAGGAAGCCAGGGAGGAAAAGCTCCTTTTGCTTTCCCACCCAGCTCAAGTTTAGATCTGAAAGACTTCAAGGCTCCAAATGTTCTCCTGACAGCCTTCTGCTCCCAACGCCCAAATTGAAGAGGTTATTTTTCTTATACATTTATCAGAAATTTTGCAAACAACTCAGGAGAGAGGCCTCACTTGGCTGCCTTGGCCTGACCTCTGGAGGATCCTATCTTTGTCCTCTGACCAAAAAAGCCACCAAAGACCCCCAAAATAACTCAGCCTCAGTCTCAGAGGCTGCCCAACTCACAGCCCCCCATCACTGAGACTGATCAGCTTTACCGGAGGGAGAAAAACCTGCCCTGAATTTACCTTCAGAGGCAAACAGAGGGATATTTACACAAGATAGCTGGTGAGGGAACTTTGCAGGGACTCTTCTCATGTGGAAAAGGTTTTATTTACTATGCTCTGACAAGACAGGATTTGGTTTACAACTAAAGCTGCATTTTTCAGAGAGCTTCAAAGGAAAAGAATAAATAAATAGTATAAAAAAGGTGCATGTGTGTGGGATAAAAGACATTTACCAGGTAAAACGTTGCTTTAAAAGACCCCAGGTGGTACCATTGGAAAATATTACACAAAAGAATGGACAGTTGTACAGTTTTTTCAAACCGTTGTGTACAGTAACAGGATTACAAACAGAATGAAATGATCCTTGATTAAAACAAACTGATATCCCACCTGGAAAATCCTGGCCAGGCTGTCATTGTTCCTGAGTGACCCTGGGGCAGCCACAGGTTACAGCTGAGCCCATAAGTCACTCAAACACCCTCCCTGGCTCTTCCCAAGTCCTCTCCCTCTTGGGAACGGCAAGACCAGCTAAAGTGCCCTTTGTTTCCATTCTAACATGTGTAGGGGTGGAAAAGCTGTTCAAAACATTGAAGAGAAACAACTGAGGGCTGTTACTATTCCAAGAAACAAATGAAAAGCCAGAGCTGCCTGGAGCTGCCTGAGCTGCCTGGAGCACTGGCAGTGCCAGACAAAGTCAGACGTCACTGGAAACGCTGAGCATCACTCAGTCCCTGGGAGGGGAACAACAGGTTCCATCACACCTGAGGGTTTAAAAACCACTGTCTCATTCAGATGTATTTTTTTGCATTATATCTTTACTTCTCACATTGATAATACAGGCACATTGATACATTTTCTAAAGAGAATAATAAATTGAAGTTTTTATAGGCAAGTCATCAGAAGGATGAAACACGTCCCATATTCAGCTAATAGTTAGCAAGCTGTTTTCCCTGGAAAACATTAACACTGACAAGCAATAAAGGAAGGCAAATGAAAAGCTATGCCAAAGTGGCTGCATTGTGGGGGTTTGTGTCACATAACCTAATAAAAACCAAAAACTGATGTAAAATCAATTCACATCTCAAATAATATACACAAAACTTTCCAAAGGATTACAAATAAAAGCTGCTCTTTACATAAATAAATTCATATTTTCTCCTTAAGTCCTGGAACTGGTTTTTCAGATCAAAAAAATTTGAGTTACCAAAATATTTTGCATTTTTGCATTAATTAAATAATGCATAAGAACCAAGGAGAACATAATGTTTTCCCATTTCAGGCTGAGGTTTATTTGGGCATAATTCAGACTGCACTAGTAGACTTGGCTACAGTATTCTTCACATTTTCACAGAGGCTGGCTGGCGACATGTACATTATGAAAAAAGAAGAATAAGCAGATAACCATGTCAGATAAATACATTCCACTCCCTCAAACTGAACTCGCAGACACAATTAAATTCTCTTTTCCCTCTCCAAATGCTTCCCACTCCTTTGATTCTACCATAAGAACACAACATTTATTGTCACTTTAGTCCCTTACTACACCTCCCTGTACCTCCCCAGGCATTTTTGCTCCTTCTACCACACAACTCTTTAGGAAACGTGATGTCTTCTAGTGCTAACACTATTCTGTTCCCAGGTAACATCTCCTGCCTCCACAACTCCCAGGTCACTCAGATAACTCATCTGGGCCACCCAAAATTAGTGAGCTGTCTCTCAGTCCTGAGGATGCTGCTGCCCTTGGCTACTTCTTCCATGTCACCTCTTTCCTCTAAAATACTTTCACCAATCTTCAGCCTTTAACTTCCTTTTCTAATTTTCTCCCACATTTCTTTGTTAGAATTCTGGAATGAACAATGAACACTTTAAACTCAGGAACTCGGTTGAGCAGTGTACTTAAATGTTGAAGTGTTAAAAATACTATATTGTCCTTTGTACAGAATTACTCAGTGTTCTGCTCCTCTTTCCAAGCCCTCCTCGGCACCTTCTCCAGAAGACCAAAACCAATGGCAAGTTTATCACCCTGAATATGGATTTTAATTCTTGTTAAAGCACTTTGTCACACGGCCATCCTCTCTCCACCTGCTCTTGGCCTTTCTGCTCCAAAAGCCCTGGGAACACCCCTGCCTCCTGTGGCCCAGGTCTGTATTGTCAGATTTAAGCTGGGAACAAGTATAACATGCTAATAATGATCATCATAATTAATCCACGGAGCCTTGAACATATTCTAATTTCAAAGGTCAGCAGTTTACACCCGTAGCCCTTGGGTTTTCAAGCTTCTCAAGAAAGAAAAAGATGCCACAAAAGGAATTTGTATTTCAGTGTTGAAAGTCCATAATTTATTTGGGTTTTGTTTTTTAAACTACACTGGATTTTAAACAGTAATAGAAAACAAAACAAAACAAACAAACAAACAAAACCACAGTGGAACACAGGCAGAAGCTGAATGAACTCTCTTTCCCAAAGTGACAAAGGTTAAATTCTTAATATCAACTACAAAATTAAGTTTATCTAATGGATTTTTGAAAAAATAAACACTAAAAAAATTGAGCTGTATGGACATGCACAACAACCTTTTCATTTCCAGGAAGCACAGTAACTGTGCAAATGAGGGTGAAGTATTATTGATATAGAACTCACCTTTGCACTTTTATTCATACTTTACTCACAGTATTTTATGTGAAATATCACACAGGACATTATCTCCATTTAACAAAGAAAGCTGGGAAATTCATTTAGGGATTTATTAAGTGTCAACCAGATCAGTACATCTTGCACATAAGTGAGATACATGGTAAAATACTCTAAAGAAGGTTAAAAAACAAGTAAATTACTTTTGCTTTATTTGTTTGCTACACTTGCTGCCCAGATGGCTTTACATTGCAGTGTACCTATCTGCCTCTTACAGCCCATATTTCTTCAAATGCTTTTTACCACTATCTGTGGGGGAAAATGGATTTGCATATTACAGCTGGGCTATCATTCAGAAATATCAAATAACAACTGTAAATAAATTACCTTAAACATCACATGAGCATAAATGTAACACAGAATCAGAAAAGGGATCTTAGACATAACTGATTTTCAACACCCCAGCCATGGGCAGGGACATCTTCCACCAGACCAGGTTGTTCAGAGCCCAACCCAGGGCGTCCCTGAACACCCACAGAAATGGGGCAGCCACAGCTTCTCTGTGCCAAGCCCTCAGTTCCCTCACTGTAAAGAATTTTTTAATAGCTAATCTAATCCCACCCTCTTTCAGGTAGTTACACGGAAGATAGATTATCAAAATATTGGTAACACCTTAAAATCAACACTGTCTTTAGGGCAATGATAGGGTGCTACTGTTCAAAGTTCACATGGAGACTTTACAGTAAGAAAGACCAGTGTAATAGGCAAGCCTGCCTTTTAATTCCATCCTTCCTGCAAAACCACATTTTTTTAAACATGCAAAGACAATGACCACAACACTACTACAAGATCAGAAAGTACTACTTTTAGAATACTGAATATAGTTTCTGAAACTACAAAAAATATCATCCCAATCTTAAAAGGAAAGCTAAAGTGTTTAACTGCAAAAATATAGAATAAGAGCAGCAATCTAGAAAAAGCATCAAATCAGAAAGATGTGGACATACTATTTTAAAGCAGAAAGGAACTCAATACAGAATTGTAGAATAATAAAATGAAGGTTTGGGGGTTGGAAGGGGCCTTAAAATACATCCAGTTCCAATCCCCCTGCCATAGGCAGGGACATCTTTCACTAGACCAGGTTGCTCAGAGCCAGAGCAACAGAAGTAACTGTTTGATACTAAACTCTGAATTCCAGAAACTAAAATACAACATAAAAGAAATAAAATATATATAAAACAAATTAATTTGGATGGTCATCAGTACTTACAGCTTATGTGGATTTTAATTAAGTTCCCCAAGGCAAAAATAAGGATGGTAAAGCAGGGAGTACTCACTTGGAAATTTCTCCTGTGTGCACCTCCATCCACTGATTTCCTGTATGATTTTTGAGCAAATTTCAGAATTTATCAAACACCTTTTTTTCAAGAACTAAAACAGCAGTGATACTGTCCTTCCTGCAAGCATCAGAAGGAAATCCAAATATGTTGATGGAAAACCCACTGGAACTCTAATCTGTTTGATGCTGACACTGCAGGAGGTTTGGGGGTAACTGTCATTTACTTTAAAAGAGAAAAACAAAATAAACAAAAAAATACTCCACAAATAATAAACGCTAGCAAAGCACAGGGGAAGTGCAATTTTATACTTGAAGCAAATGTTGCAAAAGAAGAAATTCAGAGTTAGTGATGAAGGCAGAGTGACATTTATAGCATTAAATACTAAGTATTGTACACTTAGAAAGGGAACAAATTGACTTGAACCACAGGAAACACTCCCATTCACTTCAGTGGATAAAACCAGCAATGATCAAGTTAGCTCTTAAACACTTACCTTTTCTCATTTTGAAACAAGGCCTAACTGGGATAGTTGACCTGCTAAAAGTGGGTCTTCTATTTATTTATATTTTATAACTGTGAAAGGATACGAGGAGTTCCTTCTGTCCTGCACACCAGGTAGAGACAGGCAGCAATGACATGGGTTGTCTTTCTGCCCCGGGTTAGATGTTTGCTCACAGCCATCTTGAAAAAATTAAAGGCAGTATCCAGACAATGCTGATTGAGTTGAAGTTGGTTCCCCAAGTGGTGAATCTGACGCTTCCCTACAAAAATTAACAAGGAAAAGAAAAGCTTTACAACTATGCAGTTAATGTGCTTTTAGGTTGGGGTCTTTTAGTGTTGGGGGGATTTTTTAAGACAAAATTAAGGAGGCGGATTTTGGATTTCATCTCTTTGTGAAACACAATGACCTCTCAAGTTTCAGGAACTATTTAGCCTCAGCTCCTCAGGACAACAACAACAACAAAAAAAGCCTTGTTTTGGACTGCTAAAATTGAAACACATGCAATCAATGAGCTCTGGAAAACTCAGCCACAAACATCAGTCTCACAAGGGATCCAAGCCATAGCCAAGACTTCTCAGAAAAAAATTATGCCCCTCTCCCTTAACCTCATTTGCCAATTAGCATTTGATTAGCTGTAGCCAAAACCCAGAGGTCATGATGTGTTTGACACTGAGGTGCAAACAGAGAAGACATTTTGCTGCAGCTCTCCAAGAAGTGATGGAGTTTGCTGTTCCTCTGACCACAAATGAAGCCCACAAGGAAAGAGCTCTGCTCCTGGCTTGTCTGTGATCCCAACGATGGGAGGCACTTCCTTCCTCCAAACCCATTCACACCCCAGCCTTCATTCGAGGCTTGTCTGCCAGACTACTTAGATTAGCTTGTGGCTTCAGGAAACAAATGTGCCTTCACCCTTAAATAAAACAATAAAAAGAAAAAAAAGTGTGTTTTGGATGATTCATTGCAGGAAGTGGTCCAGCTGCTTGGGACAGATGCGGGAAGCAAGGTCCAGTCCCTCCCCACAGCTCCAGCTTCAGAAGGATGTGCTGAAAAGACAGCTCAAGAAAAAGATGGGGGAAGTCATGAGGAAAACAGAGCCCTCAAGTTCCTCAGCACATGGGGTCAGACAGCACATCAAGAAAAATCCTTTAATTCAATGTGCTGGGCAGATGTTTCCAGCACACGTATTTACAGGAAACTCATCTGTTCCCTTCAGAGATGTCAGGAGCAGCTTGTGGAAGGGGCACAAAGGTGCCTGCCATGCCCACCACTGCTCACAGGAAACAATGGCAACCACACAATGCTTCCCAGAACACCACTGGCTCCTGCACAGACTACACACCTGAGTTTTGCACAAATCCCTACAGCATCATCACTAATAACAGGGTAAAAAATGCACCACCTCTGAACAAACTTTTGCC
This sequence comes from Trochalopteron elliotii, assembly GCA_024734555.1. Taxonomy (NCBI): domain Eukaryota; kingdom Metazoa; phylum Chordata; class Aves; order Passeriformes; family Leiothrichidae; genus Trochalopteron; species Trochalopteron elliotii. Next base: position 697,477 of record JANPWX010000286.1, on the reverse strand, counting down.
AAAGATGCTGGTTTTAACAAGAAGTGACTCCAGCCAGGCAGCTGGGGTCAGCAGGACTCCAGTCAAACAGGAGCTGCCACAAAGCAGCAGCTTCTTCCTGCACACGTGGAAATTATTGCACTCACCACCAAGATATCCTTTAAGGAACATTGGACAACCAGGTGTAACACATTTGGACAAAGAAGTAACAGCAGAGGAAGGATCCATCACCCTCCATGGGAGGTGTGGGCACAGTAAGCTACTCAAGGGTAATCCAAAGCCCATTAGGTGAACAGTTTTTGCACTGCCATCAGCAGGCCCTGGACTGGCACTCACCAGCCTCAAATACAAATACCACATCTTCCTAAAATGAAGGTACTAACTAGCACCCAGTCTTTCCAGAATTTTATTTCACACTCTACAGTCTGTATGCTGCTTCTTCTGTCCCTAAGAAAGAATTAGTTTATACTCATTTGGGGGGGGAAATGCACTTGAGTACTAAAAACTCATTTTGCAGTGGCAGCAAAGCAGCTTCCCTTCAAAAACAAAGAATGTACCAAAAGAGGAAAAAAGAAGAACATAGAAAGATATTTGAAAGATACTTGAAATTAATTTCTTCCATAAGCTATTTTCACCATTGAGCTGCTCCCATTCTCAAGCTACCATTAATATTCTGAGTATTTAACCTTTTCTTAATTTCAAATGTTGAAATATAATTAATTCATCATAATCCATCCTAAGAAAACAGTATGCTTGTTTGAGTAATATATGCATTTTTAGCTGAGCTCTTCATCCACCATCAATATTTTATAGTAGAATTACTTTAGGGGTAATTACTGAAAAAATACTGAGGAGATCTAAGAGAAAGGTACTTGTCTACTTAGGAAATGCTATCTGAATGTTCTATTCAGTCTTCTGCAGACCAGAGAAGGCTTTAATTCTGTGTGCTAGGACTCCCTCAAGCTGCTCTGTGGTATTGTTCAGTCATAGAGTTTGTGGAAAAACAAGACAGCTGCTACACTGCTGCTTATCTACAAAATGAACAACTTAATTCAGGACAAGAATCATCCTAGAAATTATGTGTATCTTGATGACTAACTTGGTTTTGTCCTTATTTGTGAGAAGAGATAAAGAAATGTACTGCTTACAGCATCATCTAAGATAAACATTTACATTCTGTAACCAGTCTCCTATTTACTAAAGAAAGATCAAAAGCTTTGTTGTTCCCCCATCACCACCTCCGCCCCTCGAATTTAACATGACAACAAAATTCTATTTTTCTGGTATCTTATGTAACACTAAGAAAAAAAAATAGCTGGAAAAGTTAGCTTTAGCAATCGTGTTTCTAGATGTCTCCACAGGAAACTTCAAGATACCCTTTACTCCTGCTGGTTCCTTCCCAGATTCAAGAATGCACTTCACAGAGTCCAATAAAAGGCAGATATCAGCTAGATGGCTGTCACCCCAGTACTGCAGTACACAACCAAGCCATTGTAGAGTGTCCTCACCCTAGTCAGATGACAACAAAATGCATGTTATTTTGTGACTTCCAACCTTTTCTGCCTAGCTGGCCAATCTGACATTTCCAGAGCTGAAAAATGTGTCTCCGTAACATTTTATTTAACTATAAATAGAGTGATTTAATCTGTTGGTATCTGAAGAGCAGATGTTCATACATAGAGAAATTGGGCTTAAGAAAACAACTGATCAAAATAAACTCTCTATCCAATGCTCCAGTTCCTGCTGACAAACAAGAGAAGAGTCCAAATACTCATTCATACTGCCAATCCTCAACATGAGAAGTCCCCAAAACTGAGCAGTGGCAGCCACAAACCTTGCTAAGCATTGGGAAACTGCTCCCTCAGCAGCAGGGTCAGTGCAGTGAGGAGCTGCCAAGCAGCTGCAAGCTCCAGGGCTGGGAAGATGAGCAAATCCCTCCAAGCAGACCTACAGCACTGCATTATGGCCATCAGCCCTTGAACATCCTCCCACTCCCAGTGCTCCTAGCTGGCTGGGTGGCATTTTGCAACCTTGCATTTGCTGTTTTTCTCCTGTGTCCATCTTTGCTCTGACTCCCAGAGTGGCTTCAGTCAGCCCCCAGCAGTGCCCACACTGCCACTCTCACCTTATGGTCCCAGTGAGCTGCTCCAGCCAGGGCAAGGATGCAACAGGCCTGAAGATCTGAGGATCTCAGCCAAAACAGTGGAATATCCAACAATACAATGCAGTTTCCTAGCAATCTGCTCCACTCAGTGTTCACCTGATTCCATCACAGTGTTACAAACTCCAATGAATTGAAATTCTCTACTGGATGGAAAAGAACTTTAACTTTAAACACTGTCGTGTTCTGGATTATAGAATACTCACAACACCACCTTTCTGACTTTCTTATCCATTTTATCCTGCAGGACAGCTTTTTAAAAAGTTTCAATGTGACCCTGCTCTAAAAACCTGCAGCTACTATCTCTGTACAATAAAGGAATATCATCACGTGGAATAGTCAGAATTAAGTACTACATTTTGTTTCTGAATTGCTATGTAGAAGCACAAGTTATAACACAAAATATAAAGGGGTAAAACAAGTCTCTTTGTAGGTGCATCTTTTATTAGTAACTTGCAATAAGCATTGTCTCTTTTGGGCCTTACATGGATGGCTGGGATTCTTTTTTTAAACCACAAGAAATAGCACCTTTGAGGTCAAAGCTTACACTTCAAGCTGCCCTTGCAATTTAGCGATGGCAAGAAAATTGGTAGCCAAGTACCTTTGGGAGAAGGGCAGGGAACAGTGTCTTTTTAAAAAGGCAGGACAAGCCCAACAGCAAGGTTTCAAAAATCTCCCCCTCTCCCCACCAGCAAAAAGTAACAAATTTTCTTTTAAAGAGCAAAAGAACAAAAGTCTAGAAACTACAGAAATTTTGCAGTGCACAGAGCACACACCACGCAATTCCCATTTATTTCTCAAAGGCTCATAATACCATTGGGGTGGAGGGGGAGGCAGGGGAAGAAGTAAGAGAAAGAGAGAAGTTTGCACTTCTGTAATCAACACACAAAATCAAGTTCCCAGGCTACCGAGTAGTAAAGTTTATCACGCTCCTGAATCTGCAGCAAAAAACAAAAGGCCCTTTTCAGCTTTTAGTTCCAAGCCTACTAAAAAAAAAAAGTGTTTCTACCCATCTACTCCTAGCATGCTGAAAGAAACACCATCATCTTCTCATCCGATGCCAACATCAATGCTTTGAACTGGCACAGCAGACCTGAAGTGACAAGTTCACATAGGACCACTGAACACTACTATCCTTTTATTTCAGATAATTTCCATTCTTTTGACAGAGAAAACAGTGGTTATTACAAAACAAAATGCGTAGGCCAGAAATCACTGTTAAAAAATAAAAATGATTTGCAGAATATCTTGGTTCTATTAAATGCTTACACAAGAGGCAGTTGAAAGCAAAACTGCAGCTGAAGTTATAATAGAGGCAAAGTAGAAAAAGAGAGAAAATCAGATACATTCTTTACAAGCAATTTTCTTTCTTTTATGATCTCGTTACTACAGAAACATCTTGTTCTCTCCCCTGTGGAAGAGGAATCATACCTTTTCTTGGATCCCTTAAAAGTCAGTAATGTCAAGGAGCTACAGCTCTACATTACTCTTATCTGGCTTCTGTCTGCTCATCTGCAGCCTTCCCCTCAGTCTGATGGAGGCTGTGACACTGCTATTTCATAGTACTTGTCAGGATGAAGCAGAAGTTTCTAGGGAAATAACAGGCAGTACAAAGCCAGAGCCTAAATTAATTGTTATTACAATAGTGAAGTGCATCATCAAAATCCAGGCATATGAATTTTCCCCCCTTTCTACAATGTGCTCAAGGGGCCCTGAAAACTAGTGCTACCTGAAGCAGGGAACAGAGTCATGTTAACAGCACTAATCCTTCTTTTGCAAGAAGGATTGTTATGGTAACAAACACTAGGTTCTATTAAAAGAAACATTTTGGTTGGTTTTCGATTTGGTATTCATTTCCAGCATTTGAATTACTTTACCAACTGAATTTTATGTGCAGATTTTGTTCTGCATTTGGGTTTTCATTCCTTCTATTTCTTTAAAAAGGCTCCCCAGAAGAACTCCAAAAAAAGGGAAAAAAGAGCAGTTTTTATGCGTGAGCATCCCTGCATGCTTTGTCACATCTTTCAGTTTCAGCAATTCCCAGCTCAAAGCCTGAATGAATTTCCTGCTCTTTGCTCTATGCCAGGCTTCTATGTTATTTGTATAACAAATCAGTAAAACAAACAAACAAAGGCACAACAGGGACAGTCCAGTAGGGCTACACTGATGAAGGCTGGTCCCAGCAGCCTAATCAAGGGGAGAGTCCTGTGATCAAAGCCAAAGGAACATTTAAAGGGAGGGAAGTGAGGCGATGGCTGCAGAGCTCACACTGAGCATTTCCAGCCACACACGCAATTCTGGGAGCCAGGAACAGCTCTATCCCTGTGAGCCTGTAAGGAAAAAGGCCAATGAACAGTAAAAGTAGCAGCACAGCAGGACATTGCAGCAGTGCTGACCCAGCACAATAACAAGTTTAATTTTATCAAGGTTAGCTAAGAGTTATTCCCAGTAACACCTAATTGCCCGTGAGGAAAGTGATGACCATGCTGGCCTCATGCCCACGCCCTGCCTAACTCGAGCCTAGCTCCAAATCCCTATCTTGCCATTTGGTTGTGGGTGCACCCCCATCCCCAAACCCAGGCTCTTCCACACAAGAACTCCCCAGTTCCTCTATGGGGATGTGTCAGTTCCCAGGCTGAACAACCTGGAGCCTGGGAACAGTTGGCCCTGCTCTGACTGATGCATCCCCAGTGCCTGTGTCACCTGGCAGACCTGCTTCAGGGGCTGCCCAAGGGTACACTCTGTTCCTGTTATCTCAGCAGAATAAAACAGTTCCTGGCCCTTTCCCTGAGATATTTCACCAACTGTGCCAGCAAAACTGTTTGTGGCAATGAACAGAAAACCAAACCAGTAAACTGACCTGTGTTAAAAATAACCTTGTGAAATAAAGAAGACTTAATCCAGACCTGTTTACTGGAAGATTGATGCCTCCTCTTTATCTCTGTAGGGCCAGACCCAGACTATCTGAGTGCAGAGACCTGTATCCAATTTTTCTGCCCACTGACAACAATCCAACCCATCCATTTTGCCTCCCATGAGAGTGCCCCATCTACCAGGGGCAGATCCCGTCTGTCCTGGTAAAGCCCTTCCACAGCACCTCAAAGGCTCATTCACTCATTCAGCTAAAGAGAACAACCATGCATCTTTCAAATTAATGGCTTAAAAATTTAGATGGTGGTCACTGCCGCATCCACTTTTTAAATATTTGATACTAAGCTACTTTTCTTTCACCTAGAAAATTTGCTGTTAACATCTCTTCTCAGCACTTACCCATACTCCTTTAAGTATTCATTCCCTCAAAATTGGCCCTTGTATTCCATTAATGCCAAAACAGGCCTGCAAAGCACTCACATAACTTCTTTCACCCCCCTCCTCAAGCTCATTTTTCATTCCCCGATCCTATGATACCACTCCCACATGGACTGTCTCTTTGCATATTCAGCAATTGACCATCTGAATTAATTTGTTTTAACCACTCTGAAAAATCTGGTTCCTCTGATTTTCTGCATGCAGTTCCTGGAATTCTGCTTCCCTCACAGGTGGCTCTTCTACTGCTGCTATTTCATTTCCATTATCTATCTAACTGCCACCCACACTTCAACAACAGACTGAAAGCCATACGGTTGATGCAGGCTGATGCACTTAACCTACTGCTAATCTTGCCCATCATCCTCAAGACAGCAGCTTGCTCATTTCTTAACCCTGCTTAATTATTCTTTTCAGGACAGCTAAAGAACCACTTCCTCATAAAGTCCTTACTGAACTTCATTTACAGTGTCAGGTTGGGAAACTGTAGTCAGTGCTGACATTAAAAGAAAACAAAAGCAAGAAAACCCCAATGAAACTCTTATCTGCTGACTCACCAGCATTGAAGGAACTGAATCACAACTGTTTTAAGTGAAGCTAAAGCCCAAGCTGTTCCTGCAGACTTCGCTCCCACCTCCAACATGACATTTACATGTCCACACACTGATACAGATGAGGGAATTTGCTGTGCTGAAAATCAACCCAAACAACAAAAAAAGCTGAATTTTCATTTGGACCAGTTCCCTGGTGTAACTCAACAAGCAGCCTCCCAAGCCCTAACAGCAGCAGAATGTGGCAGGGGCGAGGAGAAACACTGTCAGCAGCCACACACACGTGGATCAACTTAAAGCAAATGTGAGACTGAAGCCTAAATGGGTCAAAGAGAAAAGTACACACCATCCCTACGCTTCCCTCCTGCTTCCCTGCTACTGCTCCCAGCCCTCGCTGCTCCTCCTGTACAAGGCAGCTGACACAAAGGTCTCATTTACCACAGTTTAAACAAATGCTATCATGCTCATTAGTTATTTGTCTATTAGAATGATTCAGGTCGTTTCAGATTCATTTTGGGAAGAAAGCAAATATGGGCTTTTTTATATCCAAAAGTTTAGCTAACTGAATTTTTTTACTTGCAGAAGATTTGCAGCTGTTTCAAAGTTGAAACAGCTGGTAAGCTGTACTTCTGGCAAGAACTGTGAGCACATGTATGATTAATGTAACATAACCCTTACCTGTCTCATATTAAGGGAATTGGAAAGAAAAAATTAAAATACCAAGAACTTTTAGATAGTGGTAGCTTTTGGACATGCAAGATTTCCTTCTGAAAGTACCACCAGTTAGGCCTTGCTTTTATCTTCCTCTGTATTGTTTGGACAGTGATTTATTTTTTTTAAATTACATTTTAAATGACAGTTATTCATAGAGATTTTTATACCTATATGCATGTAAACCTTTTCCCTTACACTTATCAATTACCAGTTGCTACTCTTGTCATAACAAGAAATGGAACATTTCTGCTGTCAAACAGCATTACTGCTGATCCAAGCACTACCTCCAGACACCCAAAATCATTTTTACATCACTGCAAGAAAAAAAAAAAAGAAAAATATTTGCTCATGACATAAGCTGACAGTTTTGAAAAGACCACTTTTTAAAAGTTTTAAAAACCTGCAATTCTAGCACGAGAATGATAGAACCTATTTTATACTTTTACAACGTAGAAAGCATTTAACTAACAAGCAACTACATCAATCAATCTACACAACGGGAAAAATTCACTAATACAGCACAATATAGGAAAAAAAAAATAATTCCACTACCTATTGGTAAAAGTTATCAATATCTTTAAAACAAAACAAAACAAAACTGATGGCTGAACACAAAGGCATCCGTTGCTGCAGTGGAAAACTTTGCAGATGCGAGCAGCATATAAATCAGCGCGGCGTTATCTGCTCGCTGACAGCCAGCTCTCCTGCCTTCCCTGCAGATCGGGGCTTTCAGGAGGCACGGAAGAGTGAGAGCTGACAGGAGCCATTTTTCAGCCTTGCAAACACCATGGAAGCCGACAGGAGCCCCGGGAGTCACAGCACATCTCATGGATGAGGAGGATGCAGGAGCTGATGGTATCCCCTGCCAGAACTGCCACTGAGACCAAGGGACAGGGACAGGAGCAGAAGTAATTGAGTTACCACAGCTGAACAATTACCACTTCCCAGCTGCACTGCAGCAGCCATTAGATAAGGTCACACACACTAAGATTGTTTAAAAACGCCCCCCAAAACAACCTTCCTGTTTAATCCATATTCCCTGCTATAAAAGCCAGTCCAGCCTTTCCCTTTTCCTGCCAAGAGGCCCCTGTATATCCCTGTGAACCTTCCCTACTTTCCTTGTCCACCTTTAACGCTCACTGTTCATAACATGTCTGAGAATTTACTTGTCCTCAGACATGCACAGAACAATTTTCCTGTCCTAGAGCTCAGCCCTGCTCCTCTGCACACCAGTTGTTCTGTCAAAATACAGCTGTTAGTGCTGAGTTATTTCCACTCTCCATCATCCAACTGTGCAGGCAGGAAGGACCATACAGACAGACACTAACACCCACTCTGCTCTCAGCCTCTACTTAAGGATGCTTGCTGCTTCCTCAGGACTGAAAAAGGCCTGTGAGCCCAAAGCTACTTTCAGGCTCTGATTTTCATTGTGGGGGGTTGTTTTTTGGGCTTTGGGGTTTTCTTTCCTTTCTCTTCCCCTATAACTCCCCAGAAACACCTAACAAAGGGCACTCTCTTCATCCAGGCCCTACCCAACTGGCAGTCAAAGATGATGACACAGTCATTTCCAAAGTAAAAAAATCATAAATATCAACAAATTGGCAAATATCTTAAATCATCAAAACCCACGGAAATTCAGTGAGAAGGCATCAAGGTGAAAAGGATGTAGAGAGAAGTAGTTGAGGGGGTGAAGAAAAAGAGGGAGTTATTAAAGGTATCAAAGGGATAAGAGATAAAACATGATCTAAAAATGGAAGCAGAGAGAAACTGAAATCAAGCAGGGAAAGGCACAGAGCTGTTACAAAAGCAAAGAAGACTGTATTAGGTTAATACTTATTTAAGGTATTTTTATATGAAGCTGATGAGTGGTCAAATACTTATTCCTTTATACAGAAGGGATAAGAAACCTGGCAGTTAGGTAAGACAGCATCAATCTTTATCCAGGCTGCAGCTAAAGAATTAAATTCTGCCCTTAGCTTGTTCTCTGGCAGCTGAGTCCATCAGCCACAGCATTCATGCAAGCAGTGTGATTCTGCAGGGGCTGCTCTCTTTTAGCACCACAAACAGCCTATTTAGATCAAAGCTCCAGCTGCCCTTGGTAACTGCACCTCTGTCCTGCCCAGAGATGATGGAAGACATTATGGACAGGGCTTCAGCCTCAACTTTGCATTTCCTTCCTTTTTAAACTAAGCATAACTGAAGGTTGCCACAAATCTCAGCTAAACCATGTAGTGAATCAGTGATGCCATTTATCAAGTCAGTCTCTTGTGGTATCTACTTCAGCCTGGAGATGGAAAGAGATTTATGTTCAAAGAGAGAATGCACATATTTCAGGGACAGCCTTGTATTTTCTTTAAACAATAACATTTATGTAAGTCAGATGTACATACTGTTTCAGTGAAGAATTAAAACTACAGTGCCATCTACATATTTCTAGAGAGCCAACATGGCCCTCTTAGAAAGTATTTGGCATATCTGAATAATATTTATCTGTGTGTTTGTTATGCCTTCCATTTATATGAGGCTGCTATTTATGTATGGGATGTCATACATCAACAATTGTTTGGGATGAGGAAATTCTCACTAGACTTTGTTCTTCTTCTCTGGAGTCCTGATCACCCTAGAATAAAAGACTGAGAGCATGGCTGGGAAATTGGGGATGGATGTTTAAAGACCCAGAGATTGAACTTAGAACCTTCACCTAATTATCAGACATGATTTGTTAAGAGAAAAGCAGAAGTTCACTACATCTCTGGAAGATGAGGGAAGTTTAAGCCATAAATAGATACAAGCATGAGTTCATGCCTAAGGGCTAATAACATGAAATTAAAGGAAAATGTAAGCACTATGTTAACATAGGACCTTACAACAAAACTCACTGGACCTCATAATAGTTTCCCAAGGGAACTGGTGGAAACTCCCACTGCTTGGAACATATGAATCCAGTAAGGGCAAAACACAAGAAAAATTCATGATACGGAATGATGCTATGTAAGAAAAATGGGCTTAGATGATTTACTAGGTTAAAGGAAGTCCTTATGCTTTTGCAAAACTGTAACCTTTGGAGAGAGGCTGCTTTGCATGACAGAATCATTCTGTATTCTGAGTGTACAGAGCAAGGGAAAAAAAACCATCCACCCTTTCCTCCCCAAATAGCCACCACTGCTGACTCATGCGACAGCCTTCAGCCTGCTCAGTTTGACACAGAACAGCACAGACCCACTGTCAGTCACACAGAACAGCCTGACCTGGACAGCAAAGATCCACCTACTCAAGTTTCTGCCTCTTAATTTTTTTTCCAGTCACCACACCATTCTAGCTTTCCTAAATTAAATATTTATTCAATATGAAATGGCATTAATTATTTATTAAATATTGTATTAACAGCACATCCCACTAAAAAAAAATCCCACAAAAATCTCAACACTTGTTCATGCAACAAAATCTGAGAAATTTTCTCCATAACCAAATCTTCAGAAAACAACTTCCTTTACTCTTCTACATGATCCACTTACCTCCTGTGTGCCAGTCCTGAGTAGTTAAAGAAAATTTTAGGTAAGCACAATTACATTTTTCTGTTCTTTATGTGCTGAACCTCAAAGATCAATTACAACAGGGCTTGTTCTGTGCAGCCTGACTCCAAGATAGGATGTGAGATCATCCATTAAACATACGTATCCAAGACTAGATGCATTATTAATTCCTTTTCCTCTAGGTAATATGGTATGGTGAAAAATAGCTACCAGAGAACATACTGACTACTAAAGACTTAAACAGAAATCAGTGGATTTATGTGATGATTGCTATGCAGCAACGTGACGGATCTCATTAAAGGAGACATGGATTCTACTCCCCTGACACTGCCACTGCTCCTACAAGATACTCAACACAAGAAAGAGTATTGATTGCAGCAAACCCCCAAAATAGTTCTGAGACCAGCTGAGAGAATGATCTATCAGAATTTAACATTGCCTGGGTCTGACTACAGACAGGTCTAAATTTCATACCATTTTCTGACTGGTGACGGTGTTTAGAATTTTTTTTTTTTTTAAATAAGCTGACTATAAAACACAACCTGCCTCAGAGCTTTAATCAGGCAGGTGCTGTGAACACCAAAATGAGCTTTTTCTTTGACTCTGTGGAGCTGTAATCAAAGAAGGTGCCCTAAGGAATCGCTTAACATCAGCATCATCTTGAACCTAACTAACATATTACTTCAATACAGTCCACAAAGTAAATTCTATTTACTGACCTATTTCAAGATCCACAAAAATAAACAAACACTTCAATCAACTACCTGCCTCAGACCTGTTTATGCTACAAGCAGCTCCTCACTGAAGGCCTCAGAAGTTCTATTGCTACATGAATCAGCCTCAAGGACCATGGTTTCCCTCTGCAAAACAATTATAATCTGGCCCTTCCTACCTTTTGTATTTTACTCAAGTGTTATGAAAAGCAGACAGGCTGATGAAATTCTGCCTAGCCTTGTGCAAGACAACCTTACCTCCACGTATCCACTTCCCTGGCAGCTACAACAGCAACAGGACACACCAAAGTTCACATTTCTCTGTGGTCAAATGCCATCCTACTTCACTGTCCTACCACAAGAAGCATAGGTGCTGCTTTGTTTAATCCAGCTTTTATTATCTTAAGCACTCAACTCCTACTGAAAGCCATGCCCCTATGGATGGGAAGCTGAACTTGGCACAACCAAACATTCTGAGGGCCTCAAATCAACTGTGGTGTTACCCTCTAGTAACAGTGCCTGTTATCATTTTGAAATCAGAGCACACAAACTTTAACCACATCTTGTTGCAAGTGGCTGTTGTTATGTTGTCTCCCTTCTATGCTTTCCACAGACTGGAGCAGGAATGGATATCTGACACAAGGATCCTTCTTAGCTTAACAGGGAGTGAGTGCTTCTGGAGGAGATGGAAAACCACACAGGATTTCCTGTGCTGAGCCACAGAGGTAGGTGATAGCCCTTGACTTATGCTGCAAAATGCAGAGGAGACAACTCATTCCAAATGTACTTTTTTAAGAACTTGATTTTCATTTCCATGTGACTGCTTACACTCCCTAATGCTCTCCTTCATCTTCTGCTGAAGTTTTCTTAGGATACTGAATTTGGTATTTAATATTCAGTGTCACTGTAATCCCTCGACTTTGTTGGCATGACAAATCACTATTTCTCAGAAATCAAAAAAAAACTCAAAGTTTTTTTTCCCTCTATGTCAAAGACCTTGATCAACGTCAAGCTTCCTCTTCTTCTTAAAGCTGGAACCAAACACTGCAATGATCTCAGAACGAAATTTGTCCGATCAAAAAGTAAAGAGCAATGTTGGAGGAAACAAACTACCCACACATGCAGCAGGAAAACTGTGTAGCTGATGGCAAGAAGAGCACCTGAGCACCGCTGTAATCCTGCAAAATGAACATTTTTTCTATTCCCAGTTACCCCAGATCTATAATAGGGTGCAAACTACCCTTGAGGAGACCATCTGCCATCAATGCGTGGTGGACTCACCACAGACAGAGAACACAAAGAGACACAAGTATGTTTATGATCCACAGGATGTCTAACAACTTTATTTTGACCAAAGCTACAGATATCCATTTGCTCTCAAGAAAGAAGCTGGCAGCAAGCAAGAGTTAACTTTTAGTATAGGGCCAGCTGGAATAACACAGACCACTCAGACAACAAACGTCACCTCACAAGCACCCTGGATTTGTTCCAAAAATCACTTGAAAAGTGGTATTCTTTCTTGACACGCTCAAGGACTGATTCAGCTTGCACCAGAAGCAGTATTTTTTTTTCTAGTGCTTGTCAGGAACCATAGTTTCTAAATCTACTTTGAGATGCCTTTGAATAGTCTCAAGATACACATTTTCCCACAGTATCACTAAGCAACCTTGTAAATTATTTTCCTTGTATTTAAGTTTAAAAACAAGATTTCATGTAGCTAAATATGTCAGATTATTTCCCCACCTCCTACCTTCTAAAAAGAAGAAGCCTTTAGATATAGAAGTATTCTTTTAAGGTGGAAAGGCACTGTATTTGCAAAGCTATTCACCCACATTAGTACTGCTGTGAAATCACCTACAAGATTTCTGCTGACAGTCAATAATTTTATTTCTAGCTATTTTCCCTGAGCTTTCACAATGAGGGAGCAAGCAAACATAACACCTGCTTGAATTTGGCAAGCTGCATGGGGCTCAGGATAATAAGGCAACCCCTCTAAAATCTCCTAATTTATAGATCCTGATTTGCTGACAATAGGAGGACAGCTTCATCCTCACCTTTGAATATGAAGATGAATTTGGATTAGCAAATTGTGAGGATTCATCTCACATTTAAAATGGAGGTTGATAATTAGAGAGGAGTGAATGATAAATTAAGAGCTATTAGTGATTTACTGCATTTTCATATAAAGTCTGTTCTCTTCTCTTCACAGCAAACACAGGGTAAAAAGCAGGAGAGGACATACAAAAACCTTAGCCTGAAGACTAGATGCAACTGGACCAGCTGGGCTTGTACTTTTCATCATTTTATTTTTTGTAAGAGTCTTTTCCCTACCTTCTTGAATTGGAAGAAATCTACTTTTATCTTTTGTAATAAATCAGGTAAAATAGCAGAGGATGAAGTTGCCAGTGACGGTTGAAAGGGGAAATCCAACATCCCCCCACCCATCCCACCCCTTGCAGCAGCTCCCAGTGCTCTTAAGATTTTGTGCTGAGACACAATCCAAGGAAAAAGGACAAACAGTCTGTTTTCTGCAGCCAGAGCAAGAAAGAGAAGTGAGACAAGCCTTGGCAAGAAGTGCAGCCACAAGCCTTGAGTGAAGCTCATCAGTAACACACAACTTCTATGCTTTGTCTAAGATTATAGAAACATCATGGGATTACAGAATGGTTTGGGCTGGAAGGGACTTTAAAGATCATCAAGCTCCAACACCTCCTGCCACGGGCAGGGACTCCAGACCAGGTTGCTCCAAGCACGATCCAAACTGGCCTTGAACACTTCCAGGCATGGGGCAGCCACAACTTCTCCAAGCAGCATCAGCAAATGTCTCACCACCCTTAAAGGGAAGAATTTCTTCCTAATATCTAACCTAAACCTAACCTCCCCTTTGTCCTGTCACTACATGCCACAAGCAAAGATATCCATCTCCTAATCTAATTTACAAATTGTCTCTTCCCATGCAGAAGTATTTCTATGCATCTGAACTTGCATGTGTATGCACACGTGGCCAACAGAATCCAAAATGCAACTGGCTCTGCCAAACACTGGAAATGAGTACCAGGATGATTTTTAAGGATGCTCACCCACGCTTTAGCACCTGTGCTAACCCCTGAGAGTGTAGCTGGAAACCACAATATTTATGTCTCCCTTTCAGACAAGATAATGTGATGCTTTCTAAAAAGGAAGGACATTGACATTGCTTTGTCTTATACATCGATTTTGTAAGGTCAGGAAACAAGCAACCTCAGGTTCCTTAGTTCTCAAGCCTCAGAGCAGACGTAATGACCAGTGTCTGCAGAGCAACCCATTCTCAGAAATTCATCCCAAGTGGATGGACTACAAAGCAAAGTAGTGAATTCATGATTCCTACCGTAAAAATGCACAGAGTGCTTTCCCTGAATACTGATTTATAAGAGCAATCAAATAGCATATCTAAGGTACAATGGAAACACTAATCAATACATCCTCTCTAAGGAATGACAAGCATACAGGAGTTGGTGTGGCTGTAATTCCTGTACATCCTAAGTGATTCCACAAACCCAGCTCTGTGTATACCTCAGAAACTGGAACCGTGATCCTAATCTGCTTTCTTAATATTATGCATTTCACAATATACTACCCAAAAGTACAAATAATTGACTGAATGGTATTAGGGCACATAAAGCAAGAGTATACAGCTTTCTTCTAAAAATCTCATTCCTAATTGATTTTATTAAAAATTCATTTATATGCTCATTTGTGTAATATAACTTCTTAGGGAGTCACACATTTGGATATAATTAGTCACTTGTTTTGTGGCATTCAGTGCTAATGACCTTTCTTTGAAGAAAGATCCATGTTTGATTTTTCTATTGTTCAAACTTAAGCCTCTCTGGGTTGAAAACACAAGAATCCTCTGAACTGACTTTAAACACCTAAGCAATCAATGGCCCTTCCAATTAATTTTCGCTGTGTTTGTTTGGGACAGCTTTGTTGTAACAGCATGAAGGCTTTAAATCTTGGTGATTAAAGCAATCTTTTAGGTACATACTTGGTGTCCCAAAGAGTAATGCCAAGCAAATACAGCTCCCACTGACATCCAGGGCAGGTCTACACAGCATGGATCAAAACCAGGCTTAAGTATGCTACACCCAGTTTGCTATACTGGAGTCTGGCTTTGAGGAGACCACACTGTATTTCTCTCTCTACTTTTTAAGTGTCATTTGGTTATAATTTCTATTAGAAAACAAAGTTAAAGGAAAAATCTCTGTGTAGGAAATAATAGCATTCATTTTACAAGTGTTACATTCTTAATGCAGGAAATTACATCTAAAATTACAGCAATAATAATGCCTTCAGGAGGCACCATGCATCTGAGAATTCTTCCCCCCTCCTGCAATTACTTAAACTTCCTTCATTTCTATCTACATGTTTATCACTACTTAGGTTTAGTCTAAGCAGTCTAGTATTTAGCTGTTTTTACTGTCCAAAACGATTCAATTATTTGAGTACAAAGAGGGGGAAAACATCTTCATCTAAAGGAATAGTTTGCAGCTTTAAACTCATGATTTCCCATTCCACATTTAACCATAAACAACCAGTTCTGCAAAGCCTTAGGAAAAAGCAACTTTCTTTACAACTCTAATTACTTTACAACTGCTGAGGGAAAAAAATAACTACGTTTTATATGTATGTTGCAAAGTTTTTTTCTAAATAAGAGAAAAAGCATTACATTTACTGAAGACATTGAAAAGATATTGTGCATTAGGAGCCTGGATTTCTTTTTTTCAAGAGACTCTTTCCAGAGCAGACTGGAGTTCCTGCCCTTCCATATTCACCAGGTTAAGTTACATCTCATTCATGAAACAGGTTATGTCCAGCTTCTGAAGAGACATCACTCTTCAGCTTTTCACTTTTGCTAAAACATTCAATACTTGCATATTACACGTCTTCATTCCTTATTGCAAGCCTTCCTAATCTCAGCACCCAAGAAGGAATCATTCTGTCTACAGCCCAGACATGATCCCACACACCCAGCATCCATCCTCCTAAATTATCCCCTATCACATTTTTACATCAAACATGGCCATAAACCGTGTGAGAGAAAATTCCGCTCTGAGCAGCTCTCACAAGAGCAAACCCGAAATTTTCAGGAAAGGCTCTACTTTAAAGACATGGTTAAAGAAAGAAATTCTCTTTCTCATCACTCCTCCCATGAAATTACACTTGAGAAAGTATGGCAATGGCAGAATTGAAACTTATTTTCCAGGCATGCTTTGAGCAGTGTGTAACAGCACCACCTGGTGATTGAGGCTGTACAGGATTTTGAACACATCCACTAAGTTAAGGCATAGTCATCAGCACAGAACAGCTTTTAAGTCTGGTTGTGTATAATTTGGAATTTTTTCCCATTAAAAATACATGCAATTTTTACCAGCAAATGGTAAAATTTTGTGATTCTGCTAAAAAATTAATCAAACTCCTCAGACCTAACATCAGCTGACTTCTGATGGTAAGGAAAACTCTTGACATAGGAACACTCAGTTTAGTAAAATACAGCAACTGGTTCAAATGCTTTAACATACTAGATTAACCAAATGATTGTTTAATGGTTTGCTTTATAGTTCAGACAGACAGAAAAGCCACCTCAGACCAGAAACACTCAAGCCTGGGTTACTAAAATACTTGAAAAATACAAAACTGGATGTCACTTATGCCGTATTTTCTAAACTGATTAATATATAAACAGAATTAGAATTATTAGAAATTAGAATTTTGGTCCTCAAATGCATTACAAATTTTACTGCTGCTCCATCGAAGCATTGCAGAACATGTAATACACATTGCTGGAAAAAATCCTTAGGGATCCTCAGATGAAAATGTACTCCCCAAAGATGTCACGAGCAACCAGAATTCTGTTAGAGCTGAGCATTTCTTCTTCATCACTCCTTTTTAAGTTGTGACTAAATTAGCACAGCCTGCACACTCCAGGGTGTGTGCTGGGAGGAGGGAGGGGGTGAAAACGGAAGATATCAAGGCCTGAGGCACTTCAAGCAGAGAGCATCCATCTGCCAGCAGCAGTCAATGAACAGAACATTGCTAAAAATCTTCCCACTCATATTAAGTCAAGCCAGAAGAACAAAACACACCTTCCTTCACTCTGACTGTGAAGGACTGAACGCAACAGGACAGTGGGTTATAAATAAATGTTTAAAAAAGCTCTAAGGGAGAAAAGAAAAAGAGAAGCTCACTATGCAGCTCTGTGTTCAGCCTCTCCTGCTGCAGAACAGGTTTAAGAGGCTCCTGCTCATCTCCATGTCACCCATTCCCTCCTCCAATCCATGGTGGCATGTGGAGGAGTGAAATGATAAAAGGAGAACAAGAAAATAATAAAAAAAAGGGCTGGTTCTTACTATTTTTTTTTTTATTTTGCCTATGAAACCCAGATCTTTTCACTGTCCCAGTAAAGAGGTGCATTGCCCAAGCTAAGGCCCAGCATTTGGATGAAGGGGGTGGGAAGGGGTAGTTGAGGGATGGGAAAGGCTGGGATTGAACTGCCTTTGCTGTTACAAGGGGCCCATCGTGGAACTGGACTCCAGAGCTGCAGGATTCTGATGGCAGAATCAGAGGATTCCCTGATACCACTCAGAGGAGTTCCCAAACCTTTACACAACAGCTCCTTCCCACCCACACACCCCAGAGACCAAATCTGGGCTGACACAACAACCTGCAGGGAGGGCAGCAAACCCCAGGACTGCAATCACCCTGGTCAAAGATAACATGCTTGTGTGCACAGAGCTGTTGTTCAGGCTAGGACCAAAGTTTGCTTTTGAGGTTTTTGGTGGCTTCTTCTGAGCATTGGGGCTGACATAGGTCGGTCTGCTAATAAATTTGCTGGTGTGGCTGTACTGGATCAGGAAGCTCCCACTGACATACATTTCACACTTGATACAGAACCCAGTAGTTTCTGATGTTTTTCTGTTGTTATTTTTACAGAGGTCCAGAAGTTTAACGCTGTGGCGTTATTTACTTCAGAAAAGCAATCTTCAAGAAAACTGCAATAGCTCCAAAAGCAAATCACACTTGCAGACCCTCGGGCTTGGGGGGGTGCTTTCCTGTACTCTCACATCACCAGCGCTCCAATTTATTCCACAGAACAAAACAAAATGCATTTTCAACACATGACAAGAGCTCAGCACTATCAGAGAATACAACACTAAAAAGCAACAACAATCTTCCTCCTCTCAAGTTTTGAGCCACAGTGCCTATATAATGACAGAAACACTTCAAAACTCACGTTTCAATATTTAAGACAGTCCTATGCCACAAAAGTGACATGCACATTCTTTCATGATCAGAAAAGAAAGCAGCAGTTACATGGAACGTAAACCAAAGCTATATTACCTGGAGTATGTATTTTAAGCTTGTCTGGCAACATTGCGAAGCCAAAATGGCTTAATTCAGATACTTGTTGGAAGAGGCACATTACTAGTGTGGAAATTTATAGATATTACTAGAGGGGGAGGAAGGAGAGAGGCAATTGTCTATTTTCTGCCACACTGTACATGAAGGAAGATAAACCTATTAATACCCAAGTTCATTTCCTCATGAATAGTACTATAAAAAGCAAATGTTTTAAAAAACATTAGCCTACTAGGTAAACTGTCTTTAAGTACAGGATTGCTCTCAAGAGAAATGACAGGTTTCAATTACCTACACAAGGCTGCAGGGAGATAAATCTCCACCAGTGAATTCCACAAATGAGATCAGTATCGTGCTACTCTGTGTCACAGAGAAACTGTGACATTTAGCAGGGAGAAATCTGGAGATATAAAAGGCCAAAATTTTAATATCCAACAAGAAATTTCACAAGTGTGCAGAACTTTAGAGAGCATTTCTTCTCTTGTTTGATGAAATGAAGGATACATTTGTGCTTCCCTGACACAAGAGTTCTCTTGCCCACAGCCAGTTAATAAACCAGGAGACAGAGCAGAGACCAGAGAGGAGACAGAGCAAAGGAATCATGAAAGATGCTTTTAACTCCAGAGTCACAAACAGGCCAGTTCAAAGCAGCTGAACATGCAAATATTTCTAGTTATTAGTTAAGACAACACAAGTCATGTTAACTCATTTGATTAATATTCCAATTTTATTTTTTTTTCAACTTCAAAGACAACCTTCAAAAGGAAAATAAAAAGTAACAGAGACTGTCCTCAGTCACAGGACAATCTCCCTGTTTACTCAGTCACACACAGACTGAACCAACACTGCAGAGGAACTTTAGAAATACCTTTTCTAATTTTTCCCTTTTCTGGCTAAGCAAACACAGGAACAGAGTTAGGAAGACCAGCAAAGCTTCACTCACATATTTCAACCCAGTGGAATGCTGTGCTCAAAGTTTTAAGTTGTCAAGAAGCCTCTAGGCAAAATCTGGACATTATCTCCAGCAGATTCTCTACTCTTAAAGGATCTCAGATCTTCTTCTTAGATCAGATCTCATTAAAGGACACATGGACTCTTCTCCATTAAACTGTCCCTATAAGGATAAAAAGCACATCAAAAGCATCTCCAGGACAGGTACTTTATTCATCATTCCCCAGCAAAACACAAAAATGGCCAAGATTTAAGAATAAAAATTTTCAAATTTCAACTCAAGTAGAAACTAATTAATTAATGTATAACCAAAAGGTTGTCCCAGATCAGCTGATGAACTCAACTGGCCTTTTAACAAAGGTAACTGGAGATTATGAAATACAGGGTCTCATTAGCAAAATGAGATTGATGAGATTCTCCATGTGCTTAAGGAGAAGCCAGAATGCCAGAAAGATCCTAGCTTCCTCAGAGGCCTCTGAATCAAACTCTAGAGTAACAGGGAAGTACCATTTTCTGCTTCTACCCAAATTCTTGGAGTAACTCATGCTGGCTGAAGAGTAGGTTTTCTGCCCCTGAGGTTTTTTTTTGTTTTCCTTAAGTAAGTGTTTTTCCCATCTCTTCAAGTCTTTGCTGATTAGTGCAGATGCCTGCAAACCCTGGAAGATGAGACTCTGAGAAAAGTGTGCAAGATACTGAGATTCCCTGAAGACTCAGCCACCAGAGAGTCCACCAAGCTGTGGCATGTGCTGCTGGAACTTACCAGAGCCTGCATCACAGTAGAGGACCAGGAAAGCCCACACTTACTGACATCCAAGCAAGCCTCAGAAGCACAGAGGTCCAGCAAGCTGGAAATCAAACACAACAGCCCAACAACACCAGGAAAGTTCCCTGTTAAATTGTTATGTGATCAGTAACAGCAATCACAAATGTGAAAGGGCAAACAAGCGGGGAAAACAACATTCCTTTAAAAATTGTTTGATGAAGAAGTTAAGGACCAAAGAATTAGCATTCCAGGTCACAACTTTTCTGCATTCCTGGCTCTGGAGCATGTTCTGATGAGAGAGAAAGAGTAATGAAAAGTCAAGAAACACTTATTCAAGAAACAAATATGTGAATGTTATGGCTAGGACACATCCATGGTTTAGCAGACACTGGAGAGGGTGGTTCTACAAGACAGGAGGAAAGAAAGCTGTGAGTGGCCTCAGTGGGAAGAAGTTTGAACTTGTTAACATGCAAAAGGGCAGAACAGTTGGATGCAATTCGTAGTTCAGTTCTGGCCATGCTAACTCTGTCAACAAGCAGATACACAAATACAGACAGATTCAGCAGACACCAAAGCCTACGATTCATCACCCTTATCTCCAGAGATGAGTGACTGGGCTTAGCCAATATAGACTTCCCTTCAATGAGTGAAGAGAAACAGACGCTTCAGAGAATGAGTCACTGACTTCCTTTCAGATTAATTTAATCACACCCTAAATCAGCCTGCCTCTATGCAGAGCCTCTGAAAGGAGATGAGAAACAGGAGCTCACACAGACATCTAAATTTTGCCACCCATGTCCAGCCATGACACAGAACTTGGATGGAAGAGGTATGTTGAGGTTGAAGAAGTTTACTAAGGAAAAAGGTCGTACTTGAAACATCAACCACCAAACCAAACACACAACAAAAAAATCCACCACCCAACAAAACACACCCACACACAAAAAACATGTAATATCATCCCAAATGAAAAGGAGAAGATTCCCCCTTATCCTCCTTCAAAGAGAGATGGGGGAAGTTAACACATGTAATGTGAAGATGAATGAAATGGATGAGAGAAAAATTGCTGATGATAAGAGAGGACTCATAAGGGACAAGGCAGTAGATAGATCAAAGTGTAAAACTGAGGCAATGGTCTGGCTAGAAGAGGAAGTCTTTCAAAGCCTTAGTCAGCAATGAAATTTAGGAAGATATGAGGCAAAACCAGAAAAGGAGAACTTTAAGCAATGATTAGTTTAAAAGACACCAAGAGAAAACTCAATGTGGTGCTAATAAAGACAGAGATGAGAGGATTAGGATTAGCTTCTATCACAACAGAAATGAAGGCAAGAAGGACAAGATAATGGCAGAGAGCCTAGACCAGAAGTTTCATTATTGAAATCAAAGCCAGGGACAGGAATTGATACAGGAAGAAGAGTCAAAGAAAAGATTGCAGCTAACAAAGGAAACCATCTGGAAACTTGCACAGCAGCAAAACTATGAATTCACTGGGGAGTTACAGACATAGTGGAACAGCTCACATGCCTGGAGTAATGAGATGGATGGTTACAGGCTCCACAAGAAGGACAGACAGGGAAGGTGACAGGGACTCATTCTATACAAAGGAACAGCCTGAAAGTGTGAAGCTCTGCTGAAAAATGATTGACAGGACAATAAAGACTAAACAGGTCTGGATGAGAGGCAAGACGAAAGGAAACAGTCAGGAGCAGCTGCCATAGACCATCTGATCCTGAAGATGAAGCCTTCTTTAGAAAGCAGGAAGACTTCCAGGTTCTCATGGTGAACTGCATCCACCCCAGCAGCTGCTGTACAGGAA
The DNA here is from genome assembly GCA_024734555.1 of Trochalopteron elliotii. Lineage (NCBI taxonomy): Eukaryota > Metazoa > Chordata > Aves > Passeriformes > Leiothrichidae > Trochalopteron > Trochalopteron elliotii. Next base: position 675,592 of record JANPWX010000286.1, on the reverse strand, counting down.
CCATAGTGGGTCACAGGCAATCCAGGGGAATGCCAGAGCACATCAGGAACAGGTCAAGCAGAAGCTGTGATACACCTCTTTGGAAAGGAAGAAGTGGTGGAGGATGTAAAGTCTGATGGCAGGCTTGGTTACAACAACCCAAAATTAACATCTTGAGAGGTGTGAGGAAGATGGGCAGCATAATTACAGCACTGGATTTCAGAGGGCTTCAGTTGGCTCAGAGGAGAGGTAGGCAACTATCCATGATAAAGAAAGACCAAGCAAGGGCTCCATTAGTACACACACATGTTAATTGGAGTTGATGGGATACATCTGAGAATGCAAAGGAAGACAGTAAAAAAAGTAATCTCTGCCATCTTTAAAAAGTTGTGGGAAGTTGAAGAGGTTGTCTCTGACTAGAAGGCAGCAAGCATCAGGCTTCTCTTCCAGAGAGAGAAGTAAGACTTCAAAGGTGAGTCAGGCTCCTTTCAGCCTTTTGGAAGGCTACAGATCTACCTGGAACCCATTTCCAGACACACAAAACCCAAGAAGGTTACCAGGAATTGCCAGCACAGATTCAATGAGGGTAGTTCATGCCCAACTGCAGCAGCCAGAATGCAGTCAAGATAAATTCTAACTACAGCTGTTCCCTCATCCCATTTCATCATTCTCCCTGGCAGCCAAATTGCAGAGATCTGGACTAGGCCAGTGAACAGCAACTTGGATGAAAGGCTGGCCTGGTTCAAAGAGTAGTGCTCAGCACTTTCACCATCAGACTTAAAACTGGGATTGATACTGGGGTCAGTACTGTTTAATGACTCAATTAACAACATGAACAATAGGCTAGGATGTTTCTTTTCCCAGCCTACAGATGATATCCCATTGGAACAGTGGACAATATGCTGAGGGGCATATTCAGAGAAATTTTAAGATGCTGCAGAAATGACCTGACAGAAGTCTCATGAGCCAAATGAAATTTTTCTGCACCTGGGACAGAAGAACTGCAGGCCAAAAACACAGGCTGGAGACTGTTTGACTTTTTTGCAGAAAAGGGTCTAGGTTCCTCATGGACAAAAAACTGAACATGGCTCAGCAGCACCCAGTCACAGTGGTGAAGGTTAACTTCATCCCAGAGCCAAGTTATTGACACTGCAGCCAGCAGGTCCAGAGAAGTGATTATCATCCCCCACTGAGCACTTGTGAGATTATATTTAGAGTACTTTGTCCAGTTCAGGACTCCTCTGCAGAAGAGGCATACTGGAGCAGGTCCAGCAGAGAGTCCCTACGATGATTCGGAGACTGCCACACACGGATGAGGCTGACAGATCAATTTGCTGAGTCTCAAGAAACCTGAAAGAGAATTCTCTTTGGTGCCTTCAGCTTTGCAGTAGGAGGTTATAAAGATGCAGCCAGAGCTGCATCACCAGAGATGCACAGCAAAAGGACAAGAGGCAAGAGTCACATTTCATCAAAGTAAGTGCTGACTCAATACAAGGAAAAAATTCTTCACAGTGAGGGTAGCCAACCACTGGAGAACAGGTTGTCCAGGGAAACTGTCATATCCTTCCTTGGCAATATCTGGAGCTCAGCTGCCCTAGGCCCTCAGCAGCTTAATGTAACTTCAAAGCCACCATTTTGTCAGCCTCCAGAGATGTCTCCTGATCTCAGTTATTCTAGGATTCCACTATTCTCCCCTCCATTGCTGTTTTAGTTTTGTTAAACAGTGTTCTCTGTTCGTCCCCTTTGGATACTTCTGTTCCTCATATGTGTAATATCTTGTCCTGGTCTAATTCACAACATATAGTTATGGGAGGAAGCAGAACCCTCCATAATCACCTGTAACAAACCAGCTATGAAATGAGTGATGACAACAAACGTTACAGAATTAAGCAAATAGTTTAAATGTAAACAGTCAAAAATGCACTACAGAACATCCTCAGAAACGCTTTCCCATTTAGCATTAAAATACTGTTAGCTATGTTTTGGTATTTAAGAGGACTGAGGGAAAACACACATTCATTTAAAGATATAATTAAAAACACAGCACAACAGTTCAGAAATTGGATTAAGCTAGATGCAGCTGCAATCTCCAAACTTAGTTTAAACCAAATTTGAATATCTGCAACTGAAGCTTTCAAGTTATAATCATGCCATTGAGCCTCCTTCCCCTCTCCCTTTTCTTTTTGGTCACTGAAGACTATTGAAAGTATCAGAGCTTCAAGACAAGAACAACTCCCTTGTAACAACGACTCTGACACGGATATAGTGAGAGCAGATTGCCTGCAAGGAAACAAGAATAAACTGGCTATTTAGAGAGATTATGTAATGCAGCACGAAACTGTAAAATGGGATTTAAAGAGACATCACTCTGCATTTCAACCCTGGAAGTAACTGTAAGTGTTGACCAATACTGAAGAAATTTGAAGAGGCTCAGGAACAGAGGAAAACGGCTTGTCAAAGAGTCCCCCCCTCTGAGCTAGTATTTTATTCGTAATTCTTCTTTTTCAGAAAATCAGTAGCATTTAGCAATTTTGCCATATCCTTTAAAACAAAGTTGAAGCTGAAACACCACATCATCTCACAGGTGTGCAGGTTTTTACTAGAAAAATTAGGTCTGTATGTACAGATACAAAGCATTTTGTGGGCCTGAGCCTGTTGAACTTGTGGAGCTTCATACACTCAATTAGCATGGTACTGCACTCTGAAAATCAAAGTGATTATGAACAAATACAACAGTATTAAATCTTCACTGCATAAATATTTTAGCAAGTGTAAACAAGACTCCAGTTTCTGTAAGCAGCCAATTCCCAAACAAACACACACAAACATCAGCTGCTTCAGCAAAGAAAGGCAGAAATTGAATGGCCATGCCCTGCTGCATTATAAATAGTGAGGAAAGGTACAGCAAAGGCATGCGTGGTAAGGGAGACTAGTTCTCTGTAATGGACATTCTTACACAAACCTGAAAACTACAAAATGTTCAGGGTTTACCCATGGCTTTGTTTAGAGCATAAATATACATATTTATTAAAAAACCAATGCACACCATGATCCTGTAGAAGAGTCCAGAACTGATGAGCATCTGCTGGGAAATTTTACATTTCTTCACTTTAGAATGCATGAAAAAAGAAAGTTATTACCTTAAGCATTCTAATGCAAAACTGTTCTTCATCTAATTCGAAACATCCTTTCATTAAAAGCCTCAAAAAACAGCAGCATCACACATTCAGCCAAGCCCAGCTGCTTTGCTGGTAATTAAGAGACAGTCAGTCCAGATCACCTCCCTTCCACCTCCCCTGGAAAGAGACTTTACAGTAAGGGAGAATTTGGCCCAAACTTACATGGGGAAGGAGTGGGGGGGATGGAGAGATAACAGAAGGAGTTGGTTGTTTTTTAAAACCCAGCAAGTCCTTGCTCCACTGCTGGACTCTTCCCCACACCACGTCAGGCCCGCAGGTTGCTGGCAAGCAGAGCGAGACCTCGGACCACACACAGGCTCTCAGCTGCTCTCCAGCACACTGGGGACTTCCATCCTCCACCCATCCCTGCTTCCCAGGGCCAGGCTCTTCCCTCCTGCAGGAGCCTGCATGGAGCACTGACAGTACAGGAGAGAACTGTGTGCTCACAGCACTGAAGGCAGCAGCAGCCTTGATGGAAGAGCCACCAGTGAGGGGCAGGACCAGGCCTCCCTCACAGGCTGCCCTGCGTCAGCATCCCCACGGGAGAGAGTTTCAGCACCTCATCTGCAGCACAGTGAACTTTGGAAATGCTAACACAGTCACACCAGCAAATAAATAAGCAGCTCAGCATTTTTTATAACTGTTTGTTTTTCATACAGCTAACTACCAGTGCACTTCAGTTTCACCCAATGAACAACTCCACACCTCTCCTTTAAAATAAGTTCATTTACCTTGCTACACTTTCAGGTCTAACCATGAGGGATATTTAACATAGTTTCACCCCCCAAAAAAAGCCATGATCATGGGCCCACAGTTGACAGGGTGACATTTTTAAGCTCACTGCCATAGCTCAATTTGCAATTAAAAACTATGTAAAGCCAGAAGTGTGATTAAAAGCAGCAGACAACCGGCTCATTATACAGCGGCAGAAAAGAAAAGCCTTTCAAACACCAATTGCTCTACCTGAAATATCAGCTGCTGTTGTCATGACTGGGACTGAGCAAGAACATCACTTAGCTCACTGAAAAGAACTTTCCCAGAGACAGATTGGCAGCATGACAAATGTAGGTTGGCTACAGAAATCAAACACCAAATACTTGCTCCTCATAGAAAGGATAGACACAGGAAAAAGAAAATAGAAGAAAACCTGCAAAGAGCTTCAGAGAGGTGTAACTAAAAAGACAAATTATTTTTCTGTTTCAAGAGTGTTTGGGAGATAAGTTCATTCAAAGCAACTACAATTTCTTTTATACAATGCTGATATACTTTAGCCAAGTTACAATCATTGTTTTCGATCAGGGAGGGCCCCCCACACAAAGCTGTGGGGAAGGAAGATGCTCAGACATATTCCCCAGCAAACACTCATCCAAGAAAAAAGCTGTGTTTAGGTTTTAGAAAAACGCCTACGCTGTCTTTACTTGTGATTACCTTTTGGCATAACCAAAAGGGCTTTTGAAGGATTCAAACACTCCACAAAGCAACAAGACAGATTTCCTTCCATCAGCACTTTACTTTTCTACAATTACAGACAACTGTGAAGTTCTTATGCACAAAAAGCCAATTTATTTTTAAAATGCCTGTTCAAAATTACAGTTTTGATTAAAGTGCCTTAATGCAAAACCAGTCTTCATTATGTTTAGTGGCTTTATCCCACTGCTTATATAGGTTACATGTTAGACAGGAAATTTAAACTTCCTAAGATAGTAACTTCAGACCTGACACTGACACTAGCTCACCTAAAGTGCAAGCTTTACTTTGCCAAACTAACAGAGCTCAATACACTTAAGTAAAAACAGCTGAATAAAACATTCTGTGTATAAAACAATCTGTACATACATCAGCTGAATAATGCTGAGTAATATGACTACACTTCAATGACAGAGATCAATCTTAACCTGTCTATACCTATGAAGATAAAATACCAGATCAATCTTACTCTTCACATAGCTATGGAGGCATAATATAGACAAGATTTTTCTGTGTTGAGTTGCAAATGTAAGATTAATTTAGGAAAATACCTTTCTCTAAAATAGCTCTCCTAAATGAGTACCTTATCAGTAAAACCCATTTACATCCCTGGTTAATTACATGTCAGCTTCTGAGACTTTGCTATGACAGTCCATCAGCTGTCATCTCCAAGAGTCATGAGACAGGAGTATTAATTAGCCAAAAAATGACAATTCCTGTCCCTTGATATGAGCAACAGCAAACTGGAAGACCATTCTGCTCCTGGAATAAAAGCTGGTATTATTCACCCTCTTTAAAGAGTGTAGAATATGGAGATCCCAATTAAAATGTAAAGTGTGTAATGAGAATATTTATTTTAATGTCATCTGTGCGCTAAAACCTTTTTTCCATTTTCCCTCTCTCTATTCAACGATCCCATATTAAGCACATGATTACTTATATGCATAATCTCACATCTGTACTGCTTAAGACCAAAAATATTTCAAGAATTATAGTTAAAAACAAAAATGATAAAGCATTTCAAGAACCCTGAAAACTGACTAAATAAAAAGCCACAATAGGTTTAACAGATAATAAACCATGTCAACCTTGAAAAAGCCCTTTTAAACCACTGTAATATTGTCAGGTGCCATTACCCTTTGTCAGTCAGCTACATGAACTCATAAATCAGGTGTAGCAGCCAAATGAGAGCACAATGAAAAATCAGCACTAGGCAGACTTGTCCACTGAATAATGAGGGGCCTGCCAAGGTTTTGAGGTCACATTCAAAACTAAAAATTAATTGTATCAACCATATTAATAAAAAGAATTCATATCAGTAAGACTAAAATTTGCTAGTACCGTTCTGTAGAGTTTGTGCTCGTGACTCCTTTCCCAGATTGGCGTGGAATCCTCCTCCCAAAGTTGGTGTTTTCCCTGCACCTATTAGGGGAAAAAAAAAACAAACAGCAGACACATCAAAGAGAGTAACAATTAAAATAAAGTTTTAATAAAGTGTAAATTTTATTTACTAAAATAAAACTTATTGTGCCAATATATGCAGTATCTGTATAATCTACAACATGCCAAACAATGTTAAGAAGGTCTTAAAGTACTTAAGACATCAAGTACCAATACTGTGCAAATTATTTCTTTCTTGGGATAGCACAAGAATTACATGGCTCCATAAGCCCTCCCAATCTTGATTCCAAAGAAAGGATAAAAATTTCTCAATGTCTATTTCAAGCAGAACGTGAAAATCAGTACTGTAAAATATTTCTCAAAATAAAGGAGAAAAAAATTGCTTAGTTAGCATTATTTGTCTGAAGAATATTCAATGAAGAATTTGCAGAATTTTAATAGGCAATTATTGGCATTACAGAACACAAAACGTGTTCAGCATTCATTAATGACTGTGTTGGCTACTACAGACATAACACTTATTTCAAAGTAACTTCAGTTTGTCATTAGGTAAACACAGCAACACTTAGGCTACAAAAACTGCAAGTCTGGAACTGCCACTTTTACACCCTGAAAGGTTGGAGACTTAAAAGAAGTCTGAGTTGTAAATCAGCATAAACTAGAGGCTGGTTTGGGCATCCATGCCAATGCTGAGCAGCCTGAATGCAGAGATTGCTGTGAGTCAGTGGAACTACTCGTGCAAACCAATCTTGTAGAACAGGGAATTAAACTACCAAGGACAAAAATAGTCTCCCACTAAAGCAGGAAGGTTTTTTTAAAAACAATCAGGGTACCTCAAGCAGGATAACTGAATCTATCAGCTTAACAGCAAGTGAGACCAAAAAGCTAAATTGCAGAGGATTGAAAACAAGCAATTTGTTAGTAATTGGAATTCTACTTAATTCAAGTAGTCTGGTCTTCAGGATAGGGGAAAAAGCTATCTTTTTGTCTATGATGCATACAGCTTTTCCTCAAGTTCTTGTGGCTGTTTTTGCCTTGTAGACTAGCTCTTCAGAACAAACTAGAAAGGCTTTGGGATAGACACAGAGAGGGGAATGAAGTGGCTCTTTTAAAGCAGTTCAGGGCATTTCTTGTACACACATGAATAACATTTTTCCATGGCAGGTACAACTGATGAGAAACTGTGACCAGAATTGTTCACTCTTACCAGACTTTTTTAGCTCTAGTCTCCTCTCAGTTGCACTTAAGGTACATCTATACTGAGAAAAAAAACAAAACCAAACAAAACCAAAACCCAGATGAGCAAATAAGCTAATATTCCTGCAGAATTACTATCAGCCTTCAAAGCTTATTTTTCCATATAACCCTTAAATTAGGTTTCCAGTGCTATCCACAACAGAAACCAACTTTATTTCATTAAGAGATCCTTTAACAAACAATAATCAGCTCTCATATATATGCCCCACAGATTAAGTACTTCATCCTAACAAGAAGTGAAAAACATTCAATAATGATCTCCTCACTGGGAACAGAGGTAACTCCCGACTCTGTGTTTGACTGTTAGAGCAGAAACAACCTCTTGCCATTTTTACAGGTACAGCCTTGTATTTCCACAAACACTTGAAAACAAACCAATGCAGCAAACCAGAGAGAGGTTACCAAGCTACAAAAGAAGGCATAACGTTTTTGGTGTACATTTAGTAAGAATGGTTTACCTGGCAAAAAACATACCAATGATGGCAATAGTTTTACATTCCTTCTCTTCAGTAGCAAACCTAAACAGAAATTCTACCTCCCATTTTGCTTTTTTTTTTTTTGTTTGGTTTTTTGGGGTTTTTTTGATTTGTTTTTTTTTAAGGTTTGCTTTACTACAGGCTTCCTCACTAGTCTGACTTGCAGCAGGAGAGCCCAGCATCACTACATGAGAGGAGGACACCAAGCACAAAGCAGGAGCAGGAGCAAGCAGGTTGAAAGGAGGAGGCTCACCCAGAACTTGTGTCAAAGGCACAGTTGCCCCCTCCTGTACACAAAACACAAAGGCTCCACTTCCCAGTCCCCTCTACCCTTGAATATACCAAAATACTGAATTGTTTTGGACTGTCACTGGCAAAACAGCACTTTTAAATGTTTCCCTGTTACTACTAAAAAGCTTGCACAAACCAATCCTGCAGTGGTGATAAACAATACTAATAATTAAATAATTTAACTTACTCAGGAGTTAAAATCCAAAATAATATAAACAAAATGAAATTAAGTTGAAATTTCAGTGATTCTGCTCTTTAAGACTCTTTCATGAGACATCAAGCTATAACATCATACATAAAAGTAATTTCTTTCCAAGCTATAGAGACTGCAGCAGATACCAGCAGAGCTATCTGAAAGACAGATTCTGCTATCAGAATTGATGTACCCATTTTTCAGCAAGTTAACTGGAAAGGCTGAACATCTCTATTTAGCATTTGTCTTTGAAAACTGACAGAAACTAGTCTGTTGAGCACTTACACTCTCAGAACTGCAAACTAATGTTGCCATTGACTATGTAGTCCCATCATCAGCTTTAATCTTACAAGCAAAATGCAAACCAAACTCATTAACATAACTGTTCGGCTGGGTAATAAAAAGATAAACTCTTGAAAAAAGAAAACTGAAATCATCAAATTCATTTAAAGACAAAATCCCAACAAAGCTGGCAATTTAAAAAGTACAAAGGAAAGGAACAGCAATTGCTAGGCACAACCAAATTAACATCCCAGCTTAACTGCAATTTTTACATTTCTTGACCTTTTCCATTCTTCCCCCACAACTTCAAAAGTGAATTAAGCAGGCTTTTGGTTTTTCACATTCAGCTTTCAAGACATACAAAAATATATCCGAGAAGTATTTGGTGTCTTCAAGTAGTGCCTGCCAAAATCTTCAACATTAACACTACCATTTCCCTAAGGCAACTCAAATGCCCTCCATGAGGTGGTGCCTCTCCAGGTACATTCCATCTACTCATCCCATCCTCTGAGGAGGGCCAGCCGTGTCCTGAGGGGGCATCAGGCACAGCATCACCAGCCAGGTGAGGGAGGGGACTGTCACACTCTGCTCTGCACTGGGGCAGCCTCACCTTCAGCCCTGGGGGCAGTTTTGGGCACCACAATATTAAAAAGACATAAAAGCCATTAGAGTGTCCAAAAGAGAGCCATGGAAGGGGCCCTCAGAGGTGAAGCCATATGAGGAGGAGCTGAGGTCTGTTCAGCCTGGAGGAGACTGAGGGGAGACCCCACTGCAGTTACAACTTCCTCGTGGGGGGAAGAGGAGAGGCAGGCACTGAGCTGTTCTCCCTGGTGACCTGTCACAGGACCTGAAGGCGTGTCAGGAGAGGTTTACCTTGGCTCCTAGGAAAAAGTTTTTCACCTAGAGGATGGTTGGGAAGTGGAACAGGCTCCCTAGGGAAGTGGTGACAGCACCAAGACTGGCAGAATTCAAGAGGCATTTGGACAATGGTCTCGGACATTTGCTGTGATTCTCAGGGCATCCTGTGCAGGGCCAGGAGTGGGACTGCCACGATTCCTGTGGGTCCCCTTCCAACACAGGATATTCTATGACTCTATGATTACTTTTAGAAACTCACTCAGATTAGCAGCTTTGCATAACTGAAGCTTCCTTTTGTCTTCAAGTTTGGACACTGAAAATAGTAACTGGGCACTTACAAACAGTAAATTTGGACATTTACATGAAATTTTGGACAAGTGTGGAGGAACGTGTTAGGCAGCTCAGAATTATAGCTACTCCAGTTTTGTGTGATCCTCTCAGTGGGCTACACTGCCTTAACACAACTGAAGATGCAGGAGAGCATGTCTGGAAATTTGATGATACTCAGTCAAGCTCACACAGGTCCAGACCCAGACCATAACCCTGCATCATTCGAGTGCTAAACTACTTGTCAGAGTTGGGTTAACATCTGGACTCTACTATCTTAAAGGTCTTTTCCAACTAAACAATTATATGGTTCTACAGTGACTATCCCTCCATCAGCCAAAAGCAACCATCACCACTCTGCTGCTCACAGCACAAACACTTCGGCAGTTTCTGTACTGCTCCACCAACTCCCTAACAAACAAAGTCACATCACTCTGCTTCTCTATAAAAATACTCCTCAAGCTGTAAAAGGTGCAAGCACAGCTTGAAGCCTGTGGTAATCTTGAACAGCAACAAAAAAAGATAGGTAACAGTATCAGCACTTATCAAATCACTCCACACAGTGGAGGCAAAGAGCAGCCACTTGGGCATCTGCAGCTTAAAGGGCACTTTTCTGTCAGCTAGTGACATGATGAGTTTCAGATTCAACACCTGGAGAAGAAACAGATTCAGTCCCAGCATTATAGATTTTCCTTCCTCTACACAAATGAACAAGTGAAGACAGGGAATGAAGCTGCTTGTAACCTGAACTGAAGTGTAGCTGCTATCTGAGAGGATCAATCCTACCAAAATCCCTCCCTGTCAAATAAAACCCAAAAGCCACCAGTCCTTTCTTCAGGACAAGATAGGGGCAAACTTCTATTTCAAATACATGTATTTACAGACCCAGCAAAAAAATCTGGTAAAGTCTGGTAAAGAATGCAGACTGCATCACACCAATGGCTCCATAACTGGGGAAGACAAGATAACCTAATACAAAAAATTTAATGAGCTTCCTACTGAAGTTAGACCATGAAAGTAAAAAGGAGGGTAAGTAAACCTCCTACCGCAATTCATATCTATAAAAGCAAAATTATGGAATTCAAGTTCTGAAGTTTGTAACTGAAACACTTATTTTCTCACTCATTTTTCCAGGGAAATGAACAGGTCTGCAAGCACCAGAGCCTGCTGAAACAGTACTGCCACATAAACTTACATAGACAAACTTTAAATCTGTTCCATCATAGCTTATTTTCATAACTACCAACTGCAGAGATAAATATAGCTGCATACACCACAACCCAGCTTAGGACTGCCCAAATCTATGAAATCAGTCTGCATCCAAGTTATGTGCACTATTCAGCACTGCCACAGCTGACAGCAGCACCCTCTGCCGTCACCATCCCAACGCCAGAAAAAGCTTCATCTTAACTCTGGTGCACGATTGCCACCTGGAGGATTTGGGCAGAGAAGCAGAATTGATTTCATTCATGTCACTAAAACATATAGCAGATGATAATTATACGTGAAAGTTCCCACTTCCTTCCCAACACGGCCTGATTATGAACTAGTTTTGTAATGAGAAAATCTGGCACTGAATAAAACAGGTAAATACTCTCCAGGATTTCCATCGAAGGGTCTGCAAATCCAGCATACTTATATTTCCTTTCTCTGTGTTGCAACTGACATCATGACCACTCTGCATAACTTAAAATTAAGTAGGAATTTGTGTCATCTTTAAAAAGCTGGGCCAAAAATACAAGGAAACTTTTTGGTATTAATATTATTTTAACTTTTCAGTGCCCAGTGTTTTCATTTCAAGTTTAGCATGTGTATTATTGGCAGTGCCCAGTTCAGGACTATTTGAGGGTGCACTGTAAGAAACATTTAATGCCAGGACTTGGTCTTTCAATATCTTACATGGAAACTTAACAACTACCAATTTAAAAAAACCCTCTTACTCCTTTCACTTTTTTAATATTCAAAAATACACCAGAATCCTTTGCTGTACATAGGAACCAACTGGACAAAAGCAGAGAATCTGATACATGCACAGAGTTCATCCCCTTTCACAACTGTCTCACTACCAATCACCGTGACTGTCCATCTTAAAAAGTTCTCGAAGACAAAAAGGTACAGAAGATGAATGACTAGGAAGTTCATCTTAAATTTTATGTAAGCTTTTTCCTCAGTGTAGTCAATCCCTCTCTCCTTTCCAGTTTGCTGACCATAACTTTTCATTCCCACCATCATCAAAAGACAAATATTGAGATTTAAGGCAAACTCTTGTCAAGTTCTGCATGTGAGGTCAATGTAGCTCCCATGCCTCGATGTAAAAACATAAAGATTTTAAGGATAAAATAGTACAGACAATACTTCAGTAAGCTTCCACAGGTATACCTAAAACATTGACCATACCACACCTTTATTAAAGAGCCAAAGATACACTAAATCTGTCATGGGGCACTGCAGAGTGAGAGCATTTGTGGCAATGCTGATGGATATGTGTAGTAAGTTCATTATGATTTACTTGCAAAAAACCCTGTAATAGTAGAAATAAACACTTCCTTGATGTTCTAAAATTTGAAGCAGGCTACTTAAAATGTTGTGGAACCTCCTACACCAAAAATTTTAACAAAGACTTGTTGGTGTGTTAAGGATTACTAGTTCACAACTTCCCTTTCCCCTATGAGCAAAAGCAAGAAGACAACCTCCCACCAGCCTCAAATTAGTGCACTGCAAACTCATGTACAACTGGAGATGCAGAGTCTTAATGCATATTTGCTGTACCAGAGCCAGGGATCCTGACTCAGTGCTGAAGAAGGACTGCTGCTGTCAGTGCCCACTGCAGAATCCTGTTTCTGTGACCGTGTCTGTGTATTTGCCACTGCCATAAAACCTCCAGGCTCAGTCACTAAGTAAAAGTAAGTTAAGAGACTTACTAAAAACTCTCATTTAAATCTGTACTAGAGATGTGACCCTGAATTCTACAGCAGGGCAGGGACAGGCAGAGCTGAGGGCATTGAGCACCTCTGTGGGTGCAGGGATGGGCTGAGGCCAGGCAGGATGTCAGACTGCACAGGGGGGTCAGGGCCAGGCCCAGCAAGGGGAACAAGGTGAGACACAGCCCCAGAATGTCCAAACAGGGCCACAAGGATGGGCTGAGGCCAGGCAGGAGATGAGCCTGGTTCTACAGGGTCCATGGGTGGGCAGGGCAAGGCAGTGGGGAGCTGGAGACCAGCCCTGCTGTGCAGTCCCTGGGGCAGGGGCTGACGTCCCTGAGGACTGGGATGGGGTCCTGGGCCATGGGCAGCCTTGGGGGAACCCCAGAGAGAAGTTGCTCAGGGACAGCAAGAACCAGCAGTACCTGGTTTGTGACCAAGAAGCTTATCAGATCTGTTTTTCTCAACTTACTACCAAGCATTTAAAGGAAATTTCTGGAACAAAAGAAGCTGAGCCTCCCCAGACAGTATGCTTGATAATCACAAGCTCAGTACACCTCGCAGCATTGTTTCTTTGTGCTTTATTTCTCAGTTACATCTTCCAGCTTGCTGGTGTGCTGCCTGCACATCAACCTTCCCAGGTGGGAATTTTCTTCTCCTTTGATTAGTGTCAGAAGTCCCAGACTTCACCTTTCTCAGCTTCTTTAAACAAAGACCTGAAGAGGGATCTGGGTTGTCAGGTTTGCTTCATGCTCAGCTTTCTCTCGCTCTCTTCAGCTTCAGTTTTTCTCCTGTCAGCTTCAAAGAAAATCCTTGTGAAAACAGTTCCTCCCAACACCTACCACAAGACAGGGGACTCCCACCCAGACCCAGTGAAAGAGCAATCAGAGAACTCCAAACCTTCAGACATGGCACAACTCTCAACTTGCCTTTCTACAAAAGCAGCAGCCATCAAAACAACTCAAACTGGCAAAGGGCTCAGTGTAACTCCATCTTCCAGGATGCAATTATAGCATAATGGAGAGGGAGAAATGCAGCTCACTCTTGGACCCTGTACTGCTGCTGTACTTCCTGCTGGGATGTGTTCAAATGCAGCAACTGATAGGCAGAACTGTTAAGAACTTGAGTATGAAGAAAAATAAAAAGCAAGACCCATTCATTCCAATTAGCAGGATTCAAAAGCTCTTCAAATTTGTTAAGAAGTCAGATCAAATAATCTCTTTGCCTAGTCTAAACTGGCTATCAATTATAAAGTGAATAGTTATTGTTCCAAACTAGACTCAGCTAGGAAAAGTGCATGCCTCAAACACTTTCTGTGCAATCAACAGAGTTCCTTGGAGCTAATATAGGCATGATAACCTTTCTCCACTGCTACCTGACTTATCCAGCGTAACATCACTCAGGTTCAGAAACCCAATTTCAAGGCAGGGCCTTCACAAGCTTCAACACAGCAACACAGCTAGGGTGAAGTGTTGAGGCTGGATTCTCTCCTGACTGTAATCACTCACAGCAGAATTAAGAATTACAACTAGACCAGTACAGGGCATATCAAAGCTTTCAGAGGATCTTCCTCTCAAAAGATCAACAAAACAATACACAGCAGCCCCATCTAGAGCATGAAGGGATTATTCCCTTGCTAGTGAAACAACTTACCAGCTCACAAACCAAGAAGTGACAGGTACCTTGCAAGAAGAGCTGACTTGCCAGTCTTTCAGACAGACAGCATTGAAAGGAAAGGTGGGATTAGCTCTGTAAAGCTCAAAGAACATGATCTGCCTGTGAAGACTCAAAAGAACAGCTGTGCCAAATCAGACTGAAAGACTAGTCCAGTATCCTACCTCTGAATGAGAAAGTCCATTAATGTACATGCCTACAGGGGTAACACAAAACACAGGAGGAAACCTTGTTGTGATAGCTCTCTCATATAATCTCCTGGTGTCCAGAGATCTGTGGCTCAAGGATTTTCTGAACCAGAAATAATGTATTTTTTTAATGGCTACAACACATTTTTATTCTGTCTGCCCAATCACTTTAAACTCATGTAAACTTTTAACATCCACAATCTCAGATTCACGCGGAAGGAGGAGGTTTCTGTAAAAACCAAAACCAACCAAACAAAACCTAATGCCTCTGAACCTCCTACCCACTACCTCTGCAATCAGCTAGCTGCTAAATTTCTTAGCACTTTCTTAGCTTTTGCATTATGTGACCCTGAGCAACCACTCATCCTTGCTGTGTTATTTTACTGCATTTACAGATCTCTACTATGGCCCCATTCAATCATCTCTTTTCCAGTCTGAAGAGGCTGAGTCTATTCAGTCATTCTAACTGAGAAGCTCTTCAGGAAACTCCCCTCTTAATCACTCCATCATCCTCTCTGTATCTTTTCTAGTTCCATTAGAGGTTTTCCTGAGGAGGGGGAGGAAAAGAGAAGCCCACCAGAACTGCACACAGCACTTCAGCTGGAGGTACTGCTGTGGATATGTGACAGTGTATAGACATGTTGCATATGCTCCTTTAACTTCTAACATTCCCCTCCCCACTCAGGTTTTTTTGTACCATGAATGAACACGGAGCAATTTGTTTTTATAAAGCTATTCACTATGACTTAAGGATGTCCTTCCAATGCCACCCTAGCCAGTCTGGATGTAGAAGAAGACACCATCCCACCATCCCATGTGGAAGAAAAGAACAATGCTAACTCTCACAGCAACTCTTGATCCCATCTCCTACCCTACCACCCATCTGCTAAAAACAACAGGTCCTTCTACAGTCTTTACTACCCCAAATAATTCAGTATTGCCCACAAACCTCATTAACTCACCAGTCACCTGTTTTCCAGATCATCAGTCCAGATTCTATGGAATTTCACAAGCACCTCCTTCTGTACTCTCTAGACTATATTTGTTATCATTTGAAGAGCTACTCTGCTCTGTAAAGACTTTTCCTTATCAATGACAGCTCAGATTCTATACAAAGCTTCTGGTGAAAGATCTTGCTGACCTTCCTTTGAAAATCCAACCATCTGCTTTGCCCACTTACCAACTTCCTTAGAAAGCTCCAAAGGATCTTCAAGGCAAGCCACTTTCCCCAAAAAGCATTGTTACCCTATATTCACCTGTGCAGAACACATATTTTGTCCTTCACTACTTCTACCCTCTTGGCTCATCCTGTGCATGTAGATGTGTGGCACTCAGGAACATGGTTCAGTGCTGGACTTGGCAGTGCTGGTTAACAGTTGAAGTTGATATAAAGTTCTCCTACAACCTAAATGATCCCATGATTCTACCCTTTTGTCCAACACACTTAGCCTGCACTTTCCCAAGACTTCATGGAGAGCAAAGCAAAACCCCTCATTCACAGCCAAGCACAAGCCCATGCTTTCTCAGCACACCAAAAGCTGCTAAAACATCAAAACAATGGAAAGGAACAGACTCACACACCTGCACTGGAAAACACTGGCTACACCAAACTTCTCTGTCAAAGTGTTGAGGCTTCCTACACCAGGCACATAATTAGTTTAATGTAAATACTGCCAGAGAAAACTTAACTGTGATCTCACACCTTCCCCCAACCCTGAGAGAATAAAAGAAGGGATTTCTGGTGTTTCATAGGGATTCTACATGATGACTTGGCTACTTTGTGTTAATATAGAGAAGTGCAGGACTCACTCCTTCAGTAAACAGATGGAAGATTCTGAAATCTTAACGTGTAGCTTGGCAAAATAAAAGGTTTTGCTACATATAAAAAAGAAAAATCAGTGTCTCAGTGCTTTCCACTCGCTTTGGATTTTTTATGATGAAGGTGAAATAAATTATTAATAAATGCACCTGTATTCAACATGTAATAACACACAAATAGAAGCTGTTGTGGATCTTGAAAGAAATTGAGGGATACTGTTGCACAACCAATAGCTCTGAACTCCACAAAAACCAAAAGCTCCTTTCAATTCCCAGCCCTGCAATAAAGAACCTGACATCCCTCATCCTTTGCAAACCTTAGACAAAGTTCTCTGAGACATCCAGCCCTACTAACCATGAGCCAGGGACTCAAAAACAGCACCCCAGGCACCTCTGACACTGCACATGCTCCACACAGTAGGACTCTGTGAGATCATCAGACCACAGTGCAAGGAGCCTCAGACCAAGGCATTTCATTTCATTTCATTCTGGTGGAAATTTACTAATATAATCAGAAGTCACGGAAGGCGTAACTTACCAGAAAATGTTGTTTTCAGTAAGTACATCCTTTCTTACTTAAAAGAAATAGACATTCCTATGTAAATTCTCCACCCTTTGGAAAGATACAAAATCCTTCTTACACAGAAAATGACTTTTCTTCCCATTCCAGAGGATTTTAATCAGTCATAAACCCCTTAATAGACAAGCACACATGATGAAGACACTGATATTGCAGCACAAATACATCTTTTCAGATTAGCTTGCATCACTCAGTTTCTGTTGAGGAAAAAAAATATTGACAACAGAAACATCTGTTTTGGAACATAAAGAATTACGTCAGCATAAGTCACCCATATCCTAATTTCCTTAAAATATTTCTGGTGTGGAACAGGGCCTGCACTCACAGAATCACAGAATGATTTGGACTGGAAGGGACCTTCAAGACCATCCAGTGACAAGTGACAAGTCCCCTGCCATAGACAGGGACACCTTCCACCAGACCAGGCTGCTCCAAGCCCCATCCAGCCTGGCCTGGAGCACCTCCAGGGATGGGGCATCCACAGCTTCTCTGGGCACCCTGTGCCAGGACCTCAGCCTCACTCATCCTTGCAGTAACTTCAAACCTACAAACATCATTGTTTTTAAAGTTCTGTTCTGCCATTTCCACAAACAACCCTTCCCAAAGCACACACATCAGTGCACATGGGGACTTGCTAGAAGATCACAGTACAAGCACACAGTGAAGTCCCTGCAGCCACACCTTGTGCCAGCCAGATAAAGCCACCAGGAGCATCTCAGAATGTGCTGCAATCACATCTTCATTTTTACACACCCACCACCTTTAGGGTGCCCATCTGTCTTTGTAGGCACTCGACTTTGTTCTTTCAGGGTAACATGTAACAGGTAACTAACTAGCTATAGAAGAGCAAAGAATTAATGTACTATCCAGGAGAAAAACATCAGCCAAGAGCAACATCTCAGGACTTACACAAAAAAGAAAGGCTATACCTTAAAGAAATTTTGTAAAGCACTGTGCAATTCATCCAGAAGGGTAAAAAAGTCTCACTATGGTGCATTTCTCTTTTCCTTTCAATTTTTTTTAAGGATAAAGGCATCCCAAAATGCGCTCTAACTTGCATACCATCTGTCCTGCATAATTTTGGGTGGGAGGGAAAAAGCAGAACAAGCCCTTAAAAATGTAGTCTCCACATCACAACAGGAAAAAGTGAGGAGCTGCTCATAAGCTATAAAAAAAGTAATGCCAGCACCCTGAGCTGGAAGACAGGAATGGCATGAGACAACTCCTAGCCTACAGTAAACTCCCAAACTCCAATTTGCAGTGCTGCATTCTCCACCACAGAAAGAATTCCTCTTTCTTCCCCACAGCTATACAATCCATCACAGCCACTTGCTTCACTGCTAAGCTCTTTCCCATGCTTTTGCTTATGTTTCTTTCTCCTTATACACATTCCCCACACAGATTTTCCATCTCTCCCCTTTCAAACACTACATCCTCCCCACATCCATTTTCCTTCTCTGCCCTTCTAAACACTGTGTCTCCTTGATGGGGCTTTTTTCCATGTTTTATCCTCTGGAGCATTCACACAATCACCTCAACCCAACTACTGACAGGAGACTCTTGACCCTTCATGTCCAGCCTGTTTCTCCTCTTTGTGCCCCTACATGTTCCCTCTATCCATTAAATACACAACCCAACCTTTCCTGACCTCTATCTCAAATAATTTAATCTACCTCCCTATTTCCTGTGCACCCAGCCCTTTCACAGAGCCCCAAACCTTCTCACACACCTGCCCCAGTCCCTCACACATTTACTCCATCACACTTAGAACATCTCTCTCATCCTGCACAGCTCTTTTCTCCTATTAATCCTAGCCTTTCTGTCTCACTCTGCACAGCACGCTCTCCTTCTCCCCATGCACTGCCCCTCCCATTTCCACTCTGTGCAGCACTAGCTCCCACATGCACCATCCATATCCCTTCTTTGCACAACACAGTTTTCCACAGTCTGTCCCTCACACCCCCCTGCACAGCACCCTTTTCCCTATACATTGTTCTTATCTCCCAGCACAGTGTCTTATCTCCCCTATACATTGTCCTCACTCCCCCATGCAGCGTCCCCACAACCCCACCCTCTGGCACAGCATCTCCCTGTCCCTTTCCCCACACTGCCCACTATTCCCTCACTCCCATGCCCTGTACCTGAACTCACAGAATCACACAATCAATTAGATTGGAAAAGACCTCTAAGATCCCTGAGTCCAACCTATAACTGAACACCACCTTGTCAACCAGAGCATGGCACTGAGTGCCATGGCCAGCCTTTCCTTAAACACCTCCAGGGACAGTGACTCCACCAGTGCCCGGGCAAGTCTATTCCAATGTCTAATCGCCCTTTCCATGAAGACATTCTTTCTAATGTCCAACCTAAACCCCCCCGAGGGACAACAGAAGACTATGTTCCCTTCTGTCACTCGTCCCCTGGGAGCAGAGCCCGACCCCCACCTGGCTCCACCCTCCTGTCAAGGAGTTGTAGAGCGGTACGGTTCCCCCTGAGCCTCCTCTTCTCCCGGCTAAACAACCGCAGACTCCTGCTCCCGACCCCTCCCCAGCTCCGCTGCCCTTCTCTGGATGAGGTCCAGCCCCTCACGTCCTTCCCGAATAGAGGGACTCAGAAGTGAGCACAGCACTCGAAGCGTGGTCTCAACCAGTGCCCAGTACAGGGGGACAATCACTTCCCTGGTCCTGCTGGCCACACTATTCCTGATAGAGGCCAGGATGCCGCCGGTCTTCTTACCCACCTGGGCACGCCTCGGGCTCATGTTCCGCCGCTGTCGATCAGCACCTCCAGGTCTTTTTCCGCTGGGTTGCTCATCCCTGTGCTCTGTTCCTGATCCCACACCGCTCACAGCCCCTTTCACCCTGTCCCTGTCCACGCCTCTTCCAGCACCCTTTCCCTTCTTCCACGTGCCGCATCCCCGCAACACCCTCTCTTCATACACCGCCCGCTATTCCCCACACCCCGCTCCTTCCCTGTGCCCCGGGGCCCCTCTCCGCACACCGCCCCCCGCCCCGCCCTGCCCCGGCCCGGCCGCACTCACCGTCCAGCGACACGAACTGCCCCACGGCGGAGGAGCCGCCGCCGCTGTTCTCCACGAACTGCACCTCGGACACGATGATGTTGTCCTCCAGCACCGACCCGCAGCCCGTGCACACCGCGTCCCCGCGCGCCGCGTCCACCTCGATCTCCGCGCACCCGCAGGCGCCGCACACCCGCCCTCCAGCACCGACCCGTAGGTTTCGGGATTACTCCCACTT
>JANPWX010000286.1:580345-655087 GCA_024734555.1 Trochalopteron elliotii | reverse complement strand
TCGGGGAGGAGCGCGGCAGCCGCCGCCACCCCGCCCGCTCTCGCGAGGCTTCGCTCGCCGCTCCCGCCCCTCCGGAGCGCTCCTCCCTCACCGCCCGTCCGGCCCCGCGTCTTTCTGAGATCGGGTTCTCTGCCGCTTCTGCTCGCCCCCCAGCACCTGGTTCCAGCCTTCTGCCGTGGGCAGGGATGCCTTCCACCAGGCCAGGTTGCTCAGAGCCCCATCCAGCCTGGCCCTGAACATTCCCAGGGATGCGGCATCCGCAGCTTATCTGGGCAGCCTGCGCCAGAACACCTCTGTCAGAATCGTCTGGGCATCAATCAAGTTCATCAATCAAATTCATCCGTCAAATCTGTTCAATCGTTCTGTAATGCTGAGATGAAAGTTGTTGAGGCCTAATGAATTTATTTCATTACAGCGCTTCGATCCCTGCCTGACAAAGGCAGTATAAAGTTAAAGTCTGGTGCTTTGGAACTCTTGTTTATTATTGTAGAATTACGGAATGGTTTGGGTTGGAAGGGTCCTTAGAGATCATCTAGTTCCAATCCCTCTGTCTTGGATAAGGACACTTTCCACTATCCCAGGTTGCTCAAAGCCCCATCCAGCCTGGCCTGGAACACTCCCAGGAATGGGGCAGCCACAGATGCTCTGAGAAACCTGTGCCAGGGCCTCAGTATAGCCACAGTAAAGAATTTTTTGCTAGAATTTAATCTAAACTACTGCGTCTCACTTTGAATCCATTCCCCCTTGTCCTGTCACTACATGCCCTTATAAATAGTCTCTCTCCATCTTTCTTGTAGGGTCTTTTCAGGTATTGTAAAGCCACAGTTAGGTCACCCCAAAGTTTTCTCTTTTCCAGAAAAAAATTCCAGAAAAATCCCCATTCTTCCAGGCTTTCCACGTAGGAGAGGTACCCCATCCCTCTACTCGTCTTGGTGGCCTCCTCTGGACTTGCTCCAAGGGGTTGATGTCCTCAGTGATTCATAGAATCATTGAATCAAAGAACTCAGTTTTCATCCAAGTTATTGCTCACTTTAGCACTCAACCCACAATTAGCAAATCAGCACCATAACACAGATGGGAAGGAAGCTGAGCAGAATAGCTGCTGTAGCTGGATGTTTGTATAGACTTCCATCTGTTGGCTTTTGAAATGCACAATTAATGCAGAAGCAGAAATGTTCACCTTATAAAATTCAATACTATCAGTGTTTGTCTTCCACCAAATGACTCAGATGCAGCCAGGTATCAGGTACAGACCTCTGTGAACTGACAGGGTACATGGTACAAAATTACTTGTACATTTAGAGGCACACTGAGGCATGCACTAAATGTCTTTCTATCCAGAAACCTGAGCATCTTATAGGCCCCAAATTATGTCATTTGCCTAAAAATCTTAAGGTTCTGTGCTTTTGAAAAGAAAAATAGCAATACCATAATGGAGATTGTACCACTATGTACACAGTTGGTCTTCTTTCTTTTTATTCTATTCACAGAGGTGTATTTGCTAAAATAAGAACGTTGGGTCTCTCCCATCACAGATTTCTTCTGCTTCTGGAGGTTATTTCCTTCCTGAAGTTCCTCCTGCTGATGATGAGTAGCCAAGCATGATCTCACAAAATTATACACTGTGTAGATAATATCAGGGGAAAATTCTATTTCTGATAAACAATCCCTGATAGGGTCTGACAAAGGCCAGCACAAACACAAGAAATCTTGTAGTGAGCAGTTTTGAAGTACCTTTCCATGAAAAAGTTTCTTCTTACCTCACTCACATTAGTCTCTACTCACTCAAGTAGAGACTAATGTAGTCCTGTCCCATGAGGACTTAGGTTTTACATCCCTTTAAAAATTGCAGGTGCTTCAATTAAGTATTGCAAGACTTTTCTGTGAGTCCCAAACAAGTTCAGAGTGTTTCACTTTGAGTGTGAGCAGCAGAGGGCCCTTGTGAAAGCCTAAGATACAGCTGCTGTCCAAAGAAAGAATCTCATTTAATGTCCTACTGAAGAAGGATGTCTGTTCCAATTTTTATCTTCTTAAAAGGTGAGGGTAATGATGATGAAATAGAATAGGTTCCTAGTCCAGAAGACTTCAGTCTTTGCCTTCCACTCATGAAAGCTTTCATATACAATATCCCTTAAATATTTCAAACTTTTCCATAGGACTGTTTTCTACCAGCCAAAATACAAGTAATTTTTCACCTCTGTAAGTTCTTTGCCATTTCTGCTTGCTAGAGGATTAACTAAACTTCTTTTGACCTATAGCATTGAGCCTGCTGGATGAATAACCCCTAGGTTGGTTCATTTAGGCTAAAAAAATAACCTTTAGTAAACTGCCCTAAGCCTGAGGGTAAGAGCTGGTCATTTAAAAATTTGAATTGACAAAGCTCCTTTCCCTGCATTATTTTGCCCTTTTAGTTAAGAGGAGGAAAGGACCTGTTTTCCATTTCACATACTCATATTTAATATCTCTTATTTTTACTTCTGAGTGTTCCAAAAAATGGTGATAAGGATGTCTGTTAGCCCAGACCGACCAATTTCCTTCCTGCTTTGCCTCCAAAAACATCAAACACAATCCACCTGTGGGTGCATGGTTTTGACAATCGGTTGTTGAGGTTTCAAAGAGAGAAACAATTCTCATTAGCTTGAAAATTATATTTTTTTCCCCCCTACTGCTCTTACAACATCAGGAAGAATCCAAATGGGCTGTACAAATCCAGCCTGGAGTGTGAGGGAATCCTGCTCTGCTCTTGCAAATGCTGTGCAGCACAACAGGAAATATACCAGGGTAAGCTGATGACGTTACTGTATTTCCGCAAGAGATGGGTCCTCCTCTGTGAACACAAAGATTGGAAGCAGATACTTTAGTGTCATATGACAGAAAAGCCAGAGCCTTTCTGGCTTTTTGGTCATAACTCAACTTTCTGGGCACTGAGTTTGCCAACACGCCAGCCTGCATGGGAAATATTTTCATATTTGAAGTGAACAAAGCTTAATCCCTTAATTTGATCAGCTTCTGTAAGCATCCTCAGCTTTCTGGCATTTCAGCTGGAATTTTTCCTCTTAAAATCATGCCTAAGAGCGTTGATGAAGTCACTCAAGAAGTTTGAAAATGCACAAAACTTGAGGCAAAAGACAAGCAGAGGAAGCCTTTTTTGGTTTTGGACAGTCCAAGATAAGGCATAAACCATGTACTCAACCTGAAAATTTACACTTTGAAGATGAAGTCATAGGGTTGCTAGATAGAGGGGTGGAAAAAAGGATTTCGAAATGAGTTAACCTTATAAGGTGATAACAAGTGAATAATTTTTTTTTTTTTTTTTTTTTTTTTTTTTTTTGGGGGGGGGGGGTGTCTGCATCTTCTGTAATTATTTCCTCACATTGTTTTCATCACGCTCATCAATGAATGGTAATTGAAAAAGCTTTGGGGGAAAGATTCTGAGAAGAAAAGATTTTGGCGTCTACTAAATCACATCGCTGCTGTCCAGAGACAGCGCTTGATGGCTCAGCTTGATTCCCGAGTGTGTGGAAGAGACCCTGTGGCTTTCCCAGTTATTTTCCCAGGATCTGTGCCTGGTAAAATTCTTAGTATGTGAGGACAGCAGAAAGCACAAATTCTGTCTCTTAGAAAATCCGCTGAGAAATTAGCAGAGGAAAAGTCCAAAGATACTGAGCACAAAGATCCAGAAGCTACCACCACTACTTGAGGAAGTCTCTCATAAGCTGGAAGTTGTGAGCAGCTATTTTGCTCTGAACATCTGCCCCTGCCAACACACCACTTGAAGATGCATGACTTGTCAGCGGGTGCTTTTAGGAAGGATGTAAACAAGGTAAAAATAAATGTGACCTCCTGGTCTCTAGCAATCTGGAACTTAAGGATTCACCAGCTGAAGGCTTATACCCACTATCAGACTTTATAGCTCTTTAATAATTTTTTTTTGTCTGTGTATGCTTTCAAGAACTACAACGTCTGGTGCTTTGAAGTGTATCACAATATAGTTGGGTAGCAAGTGGAAAAGTTTAAAAATGGCCCAAATATTTCACTTGGCAATCCTGAATTCTTGTGCTATAGTCAGTGGTGAAGAGTTGCTCCCATTACACCTCTTTCATGTCAGTTGGGATTTTTTTACTCCTGTTTTATAGCTTCCCTCAATCATGATCATTTCACAAGAGCACCTCTTTCTCCAGATAAGTAGTGTGATGCTGATCAGGCAGTCCTAACACAAACTGTTCATTGAGTCATTTAACAGGAAACCCTTTTTAGTGAAACATTGGTTATGTTCTGCACTGATTAACTGCAGGCCTCCATCACTTGGGGATATAAGCACAGGCAAATATTCCTGTAAAAATGCAATTCTGATTGTCTGCAGCTCTTGTATTCTGAAATTTATTTATCAAAACATTAGTGGATTCATCACTCACCATCAGAGAACCATTCCAGTCAGCCAACTGCCTGTTTAAGCAACTGTCTGCACAAGGAAATTGAACTGAAATTAGGAAATTCCTGGTTACAGGTTTCATGTTTGTGTGCACACTTGATACTTTGATGCAAACACATCTTCTATACAGCCTAAAAATGAGGCCTTCACTAAATATTCACTGATACTCATGTGCAAGGGTAAAAAAACAGGGACTTGACACTGAATGGTTCTGCATACTCAAACACAGAAGCAAACCACAGATCTCACAGAGAGTTCCTATTGTTTTCTCAAATTTGGAACAGAAGGCTAGAAATTCAGACTAAATGAGTTGGAAGCATCAAAAAGTAAATATGAGCCTCCTTTAGTTCTGAAGAATAAGTTTGAAAAAGTAGCTGTGCAATGGTCCATTATCTGCTTCAGCATCAAGGTAAATTCAATGCAGTAAATTCAGTGCACTTAAAAAGCATATATACTATAAACTCTGTAAAGTTTAAGATAGTGCTGACCATTTATAAATTATACCTGGCAAGTAACAAATAGGATTAGGAGAAAAGACAGCCACTTAAACAGAAGTTCACTAAGATTGGATCAGGACATTAAAAACCCTGCTCTCACCAGGCAGCATTAATAAATAAACTCTCTTTATTGGCATTTCTTAGGCAGAAGCCTGCCATAACCAGAATGCATGGGCTGGTATCGAAGAGGACTATTCCAGTCAAGTGTTATTGAAGACCATGAAATGCCTGTGTGTCAACACAGACTCAAAAGTGTGTATTTTTTAATGTCATGAGCTGTTTGGCCATCAGAGACTCCCTGCAAACTGAAACCTGTAGTGATAAGAGAACATTGCTGCAGCCACACTAAAGCCTCACTCAAGCCTTTTGCCAGCATGGAAGAGAGACTGGAAGCAGGATAAGGAACACAGTGTCCTCCCTCACACAGCCCATTAGTACTGGGGAAAGTTATGCTGGAGCAGCTTGGATGAGTACTGGCTGGCCTGTGGGAGAGGCCAGTTCTCACCTGTTTGGGTCACAGAGGATGTCAAAGAATTGTCCTTTGAATGAGCCATGTGTCATTGCCTGCTTTTCTGACAGGAGAGTCCCAAAGCCTCAAATATGCCAAAGTTCTCCAAGTGCCAAAGAAACCATCAGTCAAAAGTGCAAAGTTGCTGTCTACTGTCTAAAGCTATGAGCAAGCTAAATAAAAACACCATTAGACTTGGAGAAGTCACAGTATAATAATTTCCTGTCACTGGAGAATTTTCAAGAATTTGGCAGATTTCCTAGTTTGAATTAGTTGAATAAATTAGACAAGTAACATTTTTCAGAGGGCAGACATAAAAATGCCTTGAGTAAATCAAGCTGTTCCATACCAATAATTTGAGTCAGCCTAAATTACAAGGAAAAAAAAAAAAAAAAAAAAAGGAAATCTCTTACATTTTCTTTAAGTGTGGAGTTATCAAAGGGAAAATCTGCCACAATTTTCAACGTGAGACATTTATCATCACCCCAGGTCTCACTGAGTGCATTTATTTTTTTAAATTATAATTTAAGAGAAAAATGTTAGTGCTGTGCAAGCCACATGTTTCCTTCCCCACTCTTACCCCAAGGTAGGAAGTTTCTTTAATAGGATCCATCCCCAAAGAGGCACTCTTGCCATTTCTTCAGAAAGAAGAGCACATCAGTAGCACAAAGGGGGAATGCTGTCACCACAGTCGTGCCAATCTCTGCTTTACTCAGAAAGAGCTGGGACCATCTCTCTCCTTTATATTTTACAGTTCACCATACTTAGTTGGGAATTGGGAGCCATAGAACTGATGGTGTGAGTGAGGAACAGGTCTGGAAATTAACACTTCCCTGGGAGGATCTGCTGGTTCATATATCTTGGCTGTTTCCAGGTGCTGCAGATTCAGACTGCCACCTGTCCCCATTAAAATCACAGTTTTGTGTTCTTCTTCCCCATCTCATGAGTTAAACACGTGAGTTTTTTCTGTAAATTAAAAGTGGGAATCTGATATAACAATATGCCAGTAAGATCTGGAGGCTTTGGCTTGCCCTTCCATTGTCTGTGCTTCAATCAGTCAGCTCACACCAAGATTATAAAAAACCTGACCCAGGAGTTTACAGTCTGAAGCCCAAATTGAACAGAGCAGTCAGCAGATTATGTATTCGACCAAACAATGAGGTCTTCAGTCCCTTTTTGAACCAGTTTTCATTACAGGGGTTATGTTTGTAACATATTGCTGAGAATTACACAAAACCATTATTTTTGAAAGGAGTACAGTAGGCAACAATGTTGTCAATAATGCAAGTTGTTAGTAGAGTGTGTATATTTATAGCAGCATGAGAAGTATTTCAGAGAGCTCTTAGCATGTCCCATTCCACATCCACATACATGCAACATTTCAGAAAATGTAGAGCTTAACTACTGTATGCTTTCCTTTGGAAGGGAAAGCTAGAAAAGGATGTTCTCATACATTTTCTACCTATGATATTTTACATATAGAAAGCCCCTACTGAAAGGGCCTTTCTTTTTGGTGTCAGTAGAAAGGATGTCCAAAAAAAGAATAAAATTATAGTGTTGGCATTTCTGACAAATAAACTCTTCCCTTCCTAGTTTATCCCATTCTAAACAGTAACTGTGGAACTTTCTTCCTAATAAAGCTTTAGAGCTACTACCATGACTTCTCACCCATGCTACAGAAATACTATCCAGATGACCAAAGATTTTGTAATGCAGCAAGCTGCAACAAATACCCAGCTGAAACAGCAATTTAGTAGACTTGGAGAAAACCAAACTATTTTTATGGCATATAAAATAATGAGGAGCCTTTCCCAATATATACTGTGACTAATGATCATCAGCCTGTGCAACAATGACACTTTAGCCACGCCCTCTGTGGTCACCTTTCATTTGCAATCATCAAGTCTGCTAAAAACAAGAGGAGAAATTGCAGTTTAAAAGTGAGATTTTATCAGCTTTCCCTGACAGAAACAGGTTGGGAAAGAAGAGAAAAAGAAAACTTCCTCTCATAGTTGAAGGAGTAAATGAGCAACTAATAAACATTCTAATTTAATAAGTGCACATATCCTGCTAACAAATTTTCTTTTGAATAACAGAACTGAAGGGTTGATGTGGTGTTTTGGTTTAGTTTGATTTTTTTAAAGAGTAAAAGTAAATCCCACAATTAAATTTTAGCAATAATGAAAAAAAAATTGAGCAATGTGCACATAAAGTTTAATCTGGGAAATCACAAGGCAAATATTCATTTTCCAGTTTGGAAATAAAATCCTAACCTGCTGATTTATGTTCCCTCCACACCATTTTTCACTCAGTGAAAACAGCACTGGCCTGCATTGACAGTTCTCTTGAAAAGCCCATGAACCTTGAGCAGCATTGTTGAAATCCTGCATTTCTGCCATAACAAGCCTGGCAGCCTGGAGAGAGCTGATGTAAGTGGCTCCAGACATGTATTCTCCACATCACCAGAGCTTTGCTTTCCTACACTGACATGGGGGATGCTGACAACACACGAGGGCACAGCTTGCCCTGGGTCCCCTGTGTGTTGTCATCAGCTCAATCCAATGCAGCCAATTCTGTGATTGAAGGTGAGACTTTTTCATCCAAACTCCTCCACAGACGAGCTCATAGCACACGTTCTGTGGTACCAGGCCATGGCCTCTTTCCTTCTGTACCTCTGCCCTCCTGCACCACTATACATGGGCAGCTACTTCTGCACTACAGGGTCTTGGAGGGAAAGCCAGGATGTTATCTAACTCCATGCAATTCCACTGGGTAGTTCATGCATTGTTTTCAACCTCTAATTTGCCACAGGATCATGACCCATGAGAGTTTTCCACCATCCACAATGCTACCACTTCAGCCTGTCACTGTCACATAATCCCCCCTAGGTGACATTTCCTCCTGGGTGTAAGAGGTTTTCTACTAGAAAAGGTCCTGAGAGACTGAAATGACAAAATCTAACCAGCCTTGAGGATGTCTGGGAGAGCAGCACAGTGCTGATCAGGACATTCACCAATATAACATTGTCAAGTCATCTGGGAAAACTTCATCAGAATGGGAATCTTAATGTAAATAAATGACTAATTCTGGATTCTTCCAGCCCAGCAGGCCAGAACAGGTAAATATCTACTATCTCAGCGTTCCAGCAACTATTAGAAATACACAGATAGGTTTCAATCATCCTTAATAATTAACAGCAAGGAAGGGAGTTTCAGGTATTGTGTTAATCAACAGGTGCTAAAGGAATATGACCTTTTTGGAGGCAGAGTTTGGCATGACAGTCAATTTTTTCCATGATACATACTAGAAAACACAGAAACACAATCAGCAAGACCATTTTCTTGCTTCAAGTCTCAATATTTGAACAAATGAGTCACTGATACATGCTTCAGATATTCCTACGCTAAAACTAGATTATAAGTCATATGTGTGAAATCCACTCCTGTGCTATAAGCTGCCTGTGACAGCTTTTTCCAAATACTGACCTAGAGAATGTCTGGTATGTTCAGACTGATCTAAGAAGTCTGGATTTTATATTCATGATCCCAATTTATAAGAACATGTCACACAAACGGACTTGTCTCAGCACTGATTTCAAGAACTAAGGAAAGTGCAGCAACAGAAAAAGCTTTGCTGGTCCACTGGCTGAAGAAGCCAAATTTCATCAGATGTATATGCTTCCATTGCCTTAGTAAAGGGAAAACATGGATTCTTCTGGCAGCATCTGAGTACAAAATAAAGAGTTCCTGACTGAAACTGTTAAATATGCACCTTTCATTAGTACATGCAGGGAGAAGTGTAGAAAAGAACTGTTATAGCTGCTCTAATGACCAAGATAAGGGTCTAAGATTCAGGAAAGCTGGATATAATTGCAGTCTCTGACACAGACTTTCTTTATGACCTTGGACTACTCACCAGATACTGCCAACCCCAAGTTATCCATCTGTATAATGAAGACATGTTTAATTAAAGCCCCCCACTGTATTTTGGTTGGTTCTCTTATATTGTTACACAGAGACATGGACCAAGAGGGAGATTTCTTTGACTGCGAAGGAAGGGAAGGGATGAGGTGTAAGAATCCTCTCAGAGATGAATGTGATTGGACCCAACAAACAAGCAAAGCACAGCTCTGGCAAGCCTGGAGGCTGAAGAAGAGGCTTCATCCCTGCAGGTGGCATGGAGTTGGAGCTGGGGGACAGGGATTGCTGTTTGGGAGCATTAGCACTCTAAGGACAACAGACCCACCTGGGAGGAGGGTGTAGGTTTTACTATCAAAGCCAAACTCATCTCCTTTGACTTAAATTAGAGCTACAACAATTTGCACCAGAAAAACAGCTGGTTCTGAAACCAAAATAGCTCCTTAGTCAAGGGCATATTCCAGTGCTTGAATCATTTTTAGCAAAGGAGAGGGCTCAGTGTCAGAGAGTTTGACAGGGAACATGGGAAAAGCTAACTGACCTTTATGGAGAATGTCAGCACTGGGAACCAAGGCTCAATCTTCAAAAAGCCCTGAGGTGTCACTCTCATTGGTGCCAGGAAATTTGTGCCCCTCTAAACAGGCAGGCACACTTACCAACAGAGCATACAGGTCCAGATGCTGTGTGTGCCTTGATTATTGAATAATATTACCAAATAGGATTTTTTAAAAAACCTTTAAAATGCCCTGCTCAAAAAAATCCAGCTTCATTTTTCAGAGGTCAGTAAAAGGACCAATTCATTTCTTTGATGTAAGCATTAACTCAGTCTATTGAATCTGCTCTGTCATAGAATCACTTCTTTCTTGAAGAGAGTAAAATGATTTGTTGTCAGACACAATGAATTTCCCTTTAGGCAAACTGGAATACAATCACTAGAGCACTGAGTGAATTGATCTGGGATAGTTCAGGGAGTACCTTTAAAAAGTGCAGTATCAACAGCTTTGCCTTGTAAGGATGAGGAGCCCTTGACGTAGATAGATCTCCAAATTTCCTATAAACTTACTTGATTCCTTTTAAAACATTTTCATTCTCTTGGCAAAACCACTAAGCCTTTATGGGAATGCCTTGGTGGCTTGCCTTTTTAAGCTCCATCTCCCTCCTGTTTCTTTTCCAGGTAAGAGCAAGCCAAGAATTACAGAGTTTTCTGGTTCACTGCTGTTGTTCCTGGACACTTTGCCACTAGCAGGGACCAGCTCCTGCATTTTGCTCACCACTACAAGTGCCATTGCACTGAGAATTATTGACATTGCCACCCAGGGGGCTATAGCTGTCTGAGTATAAATAAACACAGTGCTAGGAAAAGACACTCAAGGATAAATAACAAAGGTAGTGCATTGTGTGAGACCAAAATAACTCCATGATGTTCACTGACAGTACCTTCTGCTGTTGTGTACTGGCTATTTCCAGCCAGGGCTCACCTTCTCCTGAAAGGAAAAAAGCATGTGTGGCTTCAGGAGCCATGGGGCTCCTCTCTGTCCCTCCAAGATGGTGACACTGAGAAGCTGGGGCCCACTTAAAAGTGCACCACGAGTAGCAGTGCTCCATATCCAACATCTGCCAACATTCTCAGAGCTGTGAAGATCCCAAGTAAAATTATCAGCACCTGTATGGACTCTTCTCTCCCTCCATCCCTTGCAGTCACAGGGTCTCTTCAGCAGGGCCCAGTTTGGGGGTTTCACCCATGCTCTGTACCCCCAGAGGAGGGTTATAGATGGCACAAGGGAACTAAAACAGACAAATGATCTGACATTGAGAGGCAGAAGCATGACAGAAAGATTTGGGCTAAGTCAGTTGGTGTATGTTCCCTCAACGTATCTCACTAATTTGGGTGAGAAGGTCTGTGGGTACTTGGGACTGAGGGGAGAGAAGGATGCAATAGGTCCATAATGTCCATGTTTTGATACAGTGGAGAGGCTGAGCGAGAGCCAGGGGTCTGTTCTGCAAACTGGACCAATTAAATACCAATTTCATCCTAGATTAATGGGTGTTGAAAGAGCCACACTCCTGGCATGTGACTCCATTGATATTAATTCATCGAGGACGAGCTTGGCTTGTGTGATACCTCAGATGAGAACCACAGAGAAGTATTTTGTCAAAATGCAATATGTGGAAAAGTTCCTGATCTCCAATGGAACTGACAGATTCACATTTAGAACTCACTGGAAAGCTAAAACAATGTTTTGGCATTTATAATGGTGTTTGTAAATGTCTTCTTAGCACTTGAATTATGTTATTTTACTCTACAAAGTTACTATTCCACTGATTTGTTTTTTCTATGTTCTATTTTAAAGTAGAACATTCTGGAGAAATCCAGAACTCAAAGCCAATTCATCTGTTTTTCTCACTCTGGTACAGCAATGTTTATTTTGAAAGGAATCTTTTAATGATCTTTTCCAATTACAAAATAATGAAAGAAAGGCAATTCTTATCCTGCATTATTTAATGTATTACATGTAAGCCCTTTTAAGCAGTAAATTCCTCATGATGTTAAAACTAGATTCCTGGATTTTTACCCAACTTCTCTGCTTTGCTACCAACCTTCTGCTGAGTGTAGTACATCAGTTTTCCCTTTGAAGAGAATGTCCCCTCTTGAGTGGTATTCTAGTGACAACAGTCAGGTATTTCACATTGTGAAGGGAAGGTCAAAAATTAAAAAAGAATATAGTTCTACTCATGCCAAGAGGATAGTAACACAGCAATCAAGCCCTGTTTGGAAATGAAATTAGAATAACACAGAAAGCAATTATTTTAATGCAGATATGCTCTCAGCTAGGTTTCTCACCTTTCTGTAGTCATACAACTTCTGCTGAAAAATTATACCTGGGACATTTGG
This sequence comes from Trochalopteron elliotii, assembly GCA_024734555.1. NCBI lineage: Eukaryota > Metazoa > Chordata > Aves > Passeriformes > Leiothrichidae > Trochalopteron > Trochalopteron elliotii. The sequence continues at coordinate 642,840 of JANPWX010000286.1, read as the reverse complement.
ACAGTCATCAACCAAAAGTTCAGACTCAATATTAAGAAGAAGTACTACTCTTCAAAGAGATGATCTAAATTGTCTACTTAATTTGTTATAGGCACATGCAACTTTGTCCTGCTCAAAGTTACATCCTCACTACAATGTTAAGCTCAGTTCTTATTGGGTTTTGCTCCACCAGATTTCACCATCCACAGAGATGGTTCAGAAATACTGTGAGTTTTGCTCCAGGACATTCATGGCTCCATGTACTCAGTCAGCAGGGGATGCAGCATCTTGCTTGTCCAGATACACATCTGCTGCTTCAGGCCTGGAAAATCTGTTCATGCTTCCAGCCAGAAGTCTCCAGAGGATTAAGTAGCCTCCAGCAAAACTCTTCTGCAATAGTGTTGAAATAAAAAATGTTAACATGTCCAAAACACTGATTAAACCCAAATTAATCCTGAAGCAGTTATGGCAGTCCTTCCATGTGTATGAACCTGCTGAACCAGCAACTGTTCAACATCTGAAGCAGCAGCCTTTCAGAGACAAAGTAAAAGCATAACAAGAACTGCAAGATCTGCTTGGGGTACGTTTCAGAGAGCTTGTCTTGCTGCTAACTCCTAAGTGGCAAGTCCTTCACTGCACTCTGCTGCCAGCTCAGTGAGACAAGAGCAGATCCACTATCAGCGGCCACAGTTGATCATGTTGATGTTAATTCAGTTTGAGAGAGGTCTCAGCCCACCCGGGACTCTAATTAGATCTGCTAGGGACTCATGAAGTCCTTCACCAACACCCTGAGTGAGCCATGGGAGGTTCAGGACAGGAAGTCCTACAGTACCTACAGCACCCCTGGAGGGTGGCAGATTAGAGTGGAGCAGCAGAGAGTGCTGCTTAAACCCTGTAATCCTCACAACCACAGGTTAGAGACCTTCCTGGCAGCTCTGGTTCCTGGACCACTACTACTACTACCACCCTCTCATTTACATTCCCATGTCACAGGGTGGTTTGGGGGCTCTGTGGCATTTAGGACATGCTGCATTCAATGTTGCACAATTTAAGGCACATTTCTGTGGAATTCAGCAGTGGAATTTTCTTGGTCTTCCCTTCACTACTAATGTACCTGTAGAAGCCCTTCCTGTTGCTCTTCCCATCATCACCATCTATCACCTCAAGCCCAGTTTTGGCTTTCTTAATCCCATCCTGTGTAGTACTGCACTGCTCCTTGGTTGCCTGTCCCTGCTTTCCCCTGTTATGTGTTTTCTTTTTATGTGTGAGTTAGTCAGTAGTTCTCTCTAAACCCTGCCCTCATGCACTGCCTTCTTAACTTCCTGCATGACAGTAGGGATTATGCCTGGGCTTTGAGGAGATGGCCCTTAAAAATCATCCACCCTAAACATCCCTTAACTCTTCACAGCAATATCCCATGACCAGCTGCTTGCTAGTTTCCTGAACAAGCCAAACTCTGGTGTTCTGAGCCCAGGGTCATTTTTCTGCTACTCACCTATCTCTGCTTTCTCATGGTCTTAAATTCTACCACTTCTTGGTCTCTCCAAGGCTGCCATTGACCATCACAACCCCAACCATTTCTTCCTTGTTTGTGAGCAGCAAATCAATCAGAGCATCCCCCTACTCAGCATGGCCAGCATCTGTATCAAGAAATCATCCCTGAGCCACTCCAGAAATCGGGATTTCTTGCCCTACTGTGTTTCCTGCTCAGCAGATTTTAGATCAGGCATAAATCTTACAAAATCTAGAGCTTGAGACAGTGACACTTCTTCCACTAGCAAGAGAAGGCTTCATCTGTTTTGTCTTCATGGCCAGGTGATCTGTACCAAATGTTTACCACAATGGTCCCTGTGTTGGCCTTCCTCTGCTCCTGGCCATCACACAGTCCATAGCAGAATTCCATGCATCTGGGGTGCTCCTCTCTGTGCAGAGCATAACTGTCTTTCACATCTCACCCTCCTCCTTCTAAAATGCATATATCCACCCATCACAACACTTCAGGTGTTAGAGCTCTTACAGCATCTAAATATGAAGGAGCAATGGGTGGGTCAGTGCCCTGCCTATCCAGGTCTGCAATACTGTGAATATGTGTCTCCCAATCCAATCAATATGGAGATCCAGGCACCCTCTCAAGATGACTTGCTAAAACACCTAAATTAGATGGTGCACCTTCATCTCTTGATTATTACTCTGAAAAATGATAATAACAGCCTTGGGGCAAGGCTTTAATCCACAATCCCCACACATCCCATTATAGTTACAAACACGTCATGCATACTCTGTCAGGTTCAGTAGAAAGAATAAATATTCTTTTCCAGTGTAGTAAAGACAGATGAACAATGGAAGCCCTCTCAAAGATCCAGTTTCCATTTCCTTCACAAAGTCAAGGACCTTCCTGCTTTCCCAGATACAGTCATGGTTGATGTACTTTAGTTGGCTTCAGACAGGAGAGAAAAAAGGAGGAAATTTGAGTTCAGACCTCGTCAGGACCAGCAGACTTGGGAATTTATGTCCAGAAGTGACTTGTTTATGTTTGTTTCTCCTGTATTCAAGGAAAGGGGAAAAGACTATTTATTTTTCTGTAAATAAACAAGATCACAGAAGTACACTACATTTATATGAGCATTGTCTCTTCCAAATAGAAAGGCTGTGACAGGTGACAGCATACTTACAGCCTGTTCCTTGAGCCTTAGTATGATCTTTTTCACATGGAAGAAGAATTAGGGTAAGAATATCTTGAAATTCTTCAAATTGCAGTTTGGTTCCTTTCCTTCAAGCTGTAAAAATCTCACTGCAGATATTTACAATTCAGTTTGAGCCACAGAAGCTGTAACTAGTTTGTGGTCCTTCCAGTGCAGCTTCTTTAAAGGATGAAGGTCTTAGTCCCAGCCAGCAGAGGAGCACATATCACCAACATTTGGAAGCAGGAAAATCCAGAAAGGAAATCCAGATTTTAAGGATATCCAGACTGACAACCTCTCTTCCTGCAGCAAATCACTGCCTGATCCAGTTTCCAGTTTGAATGCTGCTCTTTCCTGCAGTACACCTGCAGGTAAAAAAGCAATACAAGCAACACACTCATTCCCAGGAGAGGAGCAAGTGAGGTGATGGTGCAGCTGTGTCTGTACAAAGGAGCTGCTAATGGACCTCTTTGAGTGGAGGATGGATGGTTGGTTGGTTGGTTGGTTGGTTGGTTGGTTGGTTGGTTGGTTGGTGCAGTTTTGGCTTTGAGACAGTAAGGGAGACAAACCACTGAATAAACAGGAGCAATAAGAAGCATCTTTAGAGCTCTGTCAAAGAGTGCTTTGTCTGTCTGTGAGGGGAAAAAAATGGATGAGCTAAAAAATATTTTTCCCCCCCAGGAGGAGAGGAAGCACTGGCGGAATCACGAAACACGATGGCATCTTTAACTGCTGCAGCGTCCAATGAGTCCCCATTTTTAGAGACAAACAGCCACATTCCTCAACACATATAGAAGAAGTGTTAGTTCACTGGTCTCACTAGAGCTTAGCACTACTAAAATGTCTCAGTGATTCCGAGCAAAAAAGGACAAATACTGTTATTTTGCTGATGAAATGCTGGTTTTGACCTGCACAGAAAAATGCACTGTTCAGACTGCCTTGGTATTCCATGCATATCAGGTACTGGCCCCTAACAGGACAAGAAGAACAGTCTGAACCAGACAGACTGGAGGCAGGGAACCTGCAGGGCCTCCAGGTCCTGCCATGCTGGCTCCCAGAGAACCTGCTGAGCACAATGGGTGCTGCCTTCATAGGCTGCTGCTCCAAACCCACCTGCAATACAAGTAAAATGGACTTGAGCTCACTTCACTTTTTTCCATATCTCAAGACACCCAACTACACATGATGGTCACCCCAAATCCAGCTGCCTTCCCTTGCTACACTGCCCCCTTTCTCAAAACTGTAAAGTCTGAAACTGCCAAGGACAGAGTTTCCTTAATTAATCATCAGGCAGACTTTTTTTTCTTTTCTCTGTCTCTTTTTCCATTTCTGAGTTGTGATGTTTCCTGCCAACATTCTGCTTGGAATGAATTTCTACAACAGAGCCATGTAACTTCTGAAAATAGATACTTACACTGGACACACCCTATATGGAGCCTGTGAGTGGCAGAACCATAATCAACAGAGAGTCAAGACACTAGGCCGTGCTAGCAGCATTCAATTAGGCTCTGAGCAAAGCAGCCCTAAGAGAAGAAAGTAAATGGGAACTCTGTAAACACCCCCAAGCTCTTTTCATCGCTCAGAGGCACTTCAGTTTGTTCTCTTTAGGGTGACCCTAGATCAGGCAAGTAATTCCAATATAGCTGGTGCATTCAGAACCCCTTGAAAAATAAAAATTCTCAGAAACAGCCAACTGTCATAATTTCCTGGTATGAAACTGCATGTAAAACCTATGGGGGAAAAAAACCAGTAGTCATATGATTTGTCTGAGCTCTGCCTATCATTAGCAAGGGTGGGTTTTTCAGGATAAAATTCTCCTGGGCCAAATAACAGGAGAGTGATAAATAAAGCTTGTCAACTGCCCTTTCTGACTCACTCTCTCCTCTCAAGGGTGACTCACTGTCATGTGTGAAAGGCTGCCAGGTCTTGCTTACATGCTGAAACAAGCATGGGTTGGTTCTCTGTGTTAGACACACATAACCTCAGAAAAAGCAGACGCTTGCTGCTGAGAAGGCAGCCCTGGAAAGGACTCTGCTGACTAAAGGACCTGAACTTCAAGGTATTTCTCAACCCTTTCTGAAAAGTTCAAGGTTGTTGTTAGATTACCACAGAAAACTTAGCTGCAAAGCCATGGCTGAGGACTTGGCTGTGAGTGCAGTGTTTTAAACCATGGCTTACTACAACCACGAGGGTTTACTAATTAGTTACCAGGTAACTCCTATTGAGTGAGCCAGCCAGCACGTTCTAGGTGCAGAACTCAGTAAAACTGAGACCCTGCCTGGTCTAGAGCTGCCTTTTGTCCAAGAAAAATGGCATGAAAAAAGCAGTCCCTTGTTGCTCACTATTTCATGGGGCTGCTCCCTCAAGGAGCCTGTGAAGAATCTGTCTTGAATCCATAGAGGGGCAAACAAAGCACGTGGAACATCATCTCTGGGTTTGAGTAGCTCATTGACTGTTCCTGAGCAGCACCAGCAGCTGCTCCCTCCTCTCTGCAGTGACAAGGACCTTGCAGGTAAGTGGCCATGCACAAAAGGCTTGTTTGCACCCAGGAGCTTTGCTGCCTACGTGAGTGTGTGCTCCACCCTTTGGTCTCCTCCTGTCATCCTGGGCCCACCAGCGGCCAAGTGCACAACTCTGTGAAATCTCTGCCCCAGGCACTAATAACAAATCCCAGTTATTAGCACATACCACAGTCTGCATTGCCCTGCAGACAGGTGGCAAAGGACACCTTGCCCTTGTACTCTTTCGAAGGCTCCCTGCACTGTCTGTGGCTGTGCTGTGACACAGCAAGGTGCTTTTGCAAGGACAAGTGCTGGGATGTCAACCCACAGGTCCCAGAGGGCCCCGTGCTGCAGCTAGAGGGGCACAGCTGCACCTGTGGACTTGTAATGGAGGAACTGACAGGTTTGTCCCAGGACTAAAGAGGGGATGATGTTCCATAGCCTTCCTCAGCTCCAGGTATTGGCCAACATCTTGCTGCATCATGTAGGGAAACCACGCTGCCACAGGGCAGTGATGCCACAGCTGCCTCCTGCATGTTCCGCCAGGCGTGCACCGTCCAGGAGTCACCCATGCAGCTGGGAAAGCCACTCACACGTGCTTTGACCCAGAAAAACTGCAGCTAAAGCCCCATGTTAAGGTCTCACCACCATTTTTCAGATCATATGTTCGCTAACCTGTCTGCCTGAAATGAAGGCATAACCTAGAAATGTTCATTTTTAATAGAATCACGGAATGGTTTGGGTTGGAAGGGACATTAAAGATCATCTAGTTCCAACTCCCCTGCCAAGGGCAAGGACACCTTGCACAAGACCAGGTTGCTCAGAGAATAAAGACTGTACCATCATTTATATGAGGAAGATATAGAAGCCACACACAGTTCTAAATGTATCTTTTATATTTATTCTTCTCTGGGAGAAGGTTTCCATCCCCTAAAATTTCAAAGAGGTTATATTTAAATATTTTTGCTGTGTACCAGAACGGATGTCTAATGAAAAGCTTAAAGAGAAGCTGCAGGCCACAACAGCCTCATCCAATGGTAAAAGGACTCACCTGACACATGGAAAATAAGCCTAGGCCACAATGCTACTTAAGCATTTAATATCACATATGCCAGTCTAAGTGAGAAGAGTAATTATTAGCTGTGAACCTGCACTGCAAGTATCTGTCTCCATAAGGCAGTGCAGGGGCATCCCACAGAAGTGATCCAGTCCCTGGACTATTGGTTACTCCAGAAGAAGTAAGACATTTCTCATCATCATTGTGCTGCAAATTGTTATCCTTTTAAAAACTGAACCACCTATTACAAGGGTAAAATAATTGTCTTCTTCTTATCCAGCATTCATATATTTTACTGAAAAACTTCCAAACTGGCACTAATGTGTCAAATTTCTCTTCTTAGCAATGATAAAATGTTACATCTATGGTTTTCTTCCACTGTTTAATCATCGATTATTTTTCCATTGTTTTTTATCAGCTATGACTAAGTCAGGATTTCATCCTAAATTTTCCTTGCTAAAATTTCCATGCTAACATTTTAATATTTGGCAGGTACAGATAGTTTTATAGGTAAAATAGTCATAATTAAGGTTAATTCTATCCAAGAAAAAAAATGAAATATAGGAAAGGAAATTAAAAAAAACCCCAAGTGAACACAATATATTAGAGATTCGGGAACAGCTTCCTTCAGAAGCAAAATTTCACCAATTTTTTGACTCTACTAAGTCATGTGTCCTGGTTGTTTTGCTAAAAGCAGGGCTGACATTGAAATCAGTAATCATATTCATCTGCAGGTGTCAAAGCAGTTGTCAAAATGAGCCAGGAAAATGATCTTCTCAGAAATGGCCCAACGAAGGCATTAAGATGAAGGGCCAGGAATTACAGCCTAGATCTCCAGTCACCCAGCCCAGTCTCTTGTGTGTCAAACTCCTCCAGCTCTGACAAATGAGTTGGGCATCTTAAGCTGCAACTTCAAAGTGATTTTCTGAGCAAAGTGAAACCATGCTATCTGTCACACAGACACCACAGCTGTGAGATGCTCTGACTGCAGTCACCTTCTGCCACTGCTCTTTGGAGCACAGTGCTGCCTCTGGTCAGCCTTCCTCTGGGGGCTTCTCAGGGTGGAAAACGGAAGTCACCTGTCAGAACAGAGAAACCACTCGTCCTTCTTCTTCTTCTTCTTCTTCCTCTTCTCCTCCATTGTCCCATGGGGTGTGCTCATCCACGATTTTAACTCACTACAATGAGCTCCAGTGATGCCTGCCCTGTTAGAAAACATCGTGTTAATCTGCTTGACACAATGAAGAAAAGAAAAACAGGAGAGAGGGGTACAGGTTTGTAATGTTTCCTAGGCAAACCAGCAAAGAACCTTGCCTCCTGTAGCAGAGAATGCCTGCTCTGCCCCAGAGGAAAACCAATAACCTTGCTTGTACCCTCAGCACCTTGAAAACCCACTGTGTTCGTGTCTGGAGTGAGCATGCACACAGTGTGGATTGCAGACATCCCAGTGAAGCTCCCTGAGAGTTTGGTTCCTTTGCATGCCAATTACATGACTCTGTGCATAATGTATAAAGCCAAGATGCTCAGGATGCACCTGGTGATCCCAGAGCAGGCACAGAACAATTACAGGAGTGTTTGCAGCAAATTTCACCCTCTCAAGAAATACCAGACTCACTGGTCATGTGCTGGAGACATCCAAAGATTTTGCATGTGCAGTGCTGTAGCATTCATCAAGGTGATTCTTCATTTCTCATTTCCAGGCAAAAGAAGACTTAAGTCTTAAAGGGAGCTTTCCATACCCTTCAACAGGGAAAAACTGATTTACTGATAACTCAGTTGTCCCGAGTTATTGCATTTAAAAGTACTGCAGTGATACTGCTGTTAACCACAGCTGGATGGGAAATGGAATTCCTCTCCTATGGCATACCCAGGCTTGAAAGATTTTGTGTTTATCATGAATCAGGAGAAAAGCTTCTATTTCTATTACCATGAAAATTGCATATTTAAAGTACAGTGTAGTAACAAAATTACATTTCTGGAATAAAGTATATCAGTAATTTCTGATCAAAACATTATTAAAAACTAAAAGTCAAGAAGACTGAAGAAGTTGGAATGAATCACAAGCAAGCAAACAAACCCCATTTTGATTTTCAGAAGTTTTGATTAATTTCTGCTTAAACTTATGTTAAGGCATATTTCCTTTCCACAGAAAACTTTTGATTTTTAAACAAGCACTACCTTTGGTGGTAAGTGCTTTGCCATCGGATAACCAAGAGAACTATCCCTGCAAACTTCAGGTTCTCTCAGGCCTCTCAGAACCCACACTGCTGTTCCTCCTGTGCAGACCAAATCCTCAGTTCAGTGGCCCCTCTCTCAGTGAGAAAGATTTAGGTTTTATCCTTCCTTATAGCACTACCAAATGCAGGCATGGACCAGTGAAGATTTGAAAGCACTGGTTTTTAAAAAGGATGCAGACAGATGAAGCTAGAAACAGAGTGAGCTCAGATGGATTCCATCTTGCTCAGCTCTGACCAGTTTGGCTTAGTCTTGGCTAGTCTAACCTGAGATCACCCCCCAGTTTCCCTCAATAATCAATGGGAAAAGACTGGTGAGATGAGTCACTCCATGAGGTTCCTATCATACCCATCTGTCTCAAGAGGCAACAATTCACCCTCTGGCTGAGCTTCTTTATTCCACAGTGGCTGTTGAGGCAGCTGAAGGCATGGTCTGACTGGACAGAGTGTGTTTAGGCAGCTGCAGGTAGACAAGATGATCCCCACCCTGAATGACAGCATTATTATCACAGAAAATATCACTACCAAATACCAACTCGTTGCATCTCACCTCCAAGTGTCTGCTTGCCAATTAAAAAAACAAAATATGGCTTTTCACTCCTGTGTAACATTTGTCATCCTTGGCATAAACTGAATCAACTCCCTATATATCTGATCTCTACCAAGTCTGTTCTTGAAAAGATGGCATCACTGGGACTGCTGGGTATCCTTGGAACTGAATCCATGGTTCCACTCTTTCAAGGAAAAGCTTCCCAGTTTATGGAGTACAAAGTATAATTTGGGCTAAGATAATCTGTATTGTATCTGCTGAAGCCCTGCTACATGGGGAGTCCCACAAATGGCTGATGGAGCTGTATGTGGCAGGCCAGAGGAGCTTATTGGCATCTGGAAATGTCACCAAGGGCAATGGAAATGAAAGACTGTAAAATTTCTTACCTACAGAGACAAAACGATGAGGCCAAGGATGAGAAGAAATCTGAAGAGCAGACTCCCCAGAGGGACCTCAGGCTGTGGTGGGAACTGCCTGGAGTCCAAGAGCCACCAAGGGAATGAAACTCCCCATCTTAGGGCTCCAAGGGGAAAAGGTTTGTGCTGAAGGGCAAAGAGATGGTATTTTACAGGGACACCTAGGCCCTGGAGGTAAAATTTTATTCTGTGCACTCTGCCCTACAAATAAATTGGGGGTACCAAAACCAGAAAGGAGTATTTGGGTGTATGTGCAAGGGAGGGACGCGCTCTGGGCTGACACCAGCCACACTCTCTGTTTATCTTTGTGACTTTTTTACCTCAGAGAAACTCCGATCTTTGTGAAATTATGTTTTCCTCTTAAGGCAGCAAACAAGAGCACAAAATTAATAGCAGCAGTCCTCCTTTCAGTTCTCTGAACAGAGCATTGAACATGACTCATGGGGCTATGCCAAGCTGGCATTCCACCAGGGCAATAAAGTTGTTGCTGGTGGATCCTCATTAACAGCACGCGGAGACCCACTGTCCAAGAGAAAGATGGGACTTCTGCATTGCCTCAAAATATTTTATGGCTGAGTTAATTAAATCCAACAGGGAACAAAACTGGTTGTGATGAGCAGGCAAGTCTCCCCTGCTATGCTATCTCAACTGAGCTCTCTGCACAGGCCCCTCAAAAGTGGTCAGCGCTGATCTAACCCAGTTTCCCACTGAAGTCAATAAAAGAACTCTTCCTGACATCACTGGGACAGCAACAAGCAGAGTTATTGGGGGCACAAAGCCAGGACAACGCTGAGACAATAAACTTGAAAACCAGGAAGGAGGTGCCTGATGTATCTCCAAGAAGAAATGTAAAACATGCCCAAGAACAACAAAGGGCCTTTGTTAAAGAAGCAGCAATTTGCCCAGTGGAAGGCAAAGAGATGCTGTCGCCACCCACTTGAGCCCAAGATGGTCACACAGAGCCAAATGACTGTCCATCATGGAAGTGGCCATTAAGCAGAGGGTGATGCACACATCCCAGCAGCCACTCTGTTCTCCTGGAGATGGCACAACTCACCCTCATGGGAATGCAAGGACATTTTTCCTGCTAAGCTACAGATCCCCACAGGTCTGGCTTGGTCCTGCCCGATGCACAGGAAAGTCTGGCTCCACATCAGCTCACCAGCTCCTGATGTGTCCCTGACCTTCCTGATACAATCAAGTGGTCCAGACATTGATCCCCAGCTGCCATCACCCCAGAAATATCAGTGCAGAGCAGTCCATGAAGATAATACCTCTCAGCCCTTTAGCTCTATTTACCATCTCTGGACTTCTAATTACTGATTTTTTGATGAAAAAAAAAAAGTGTATTTTTATATAATATATTTATATAAAATACCTGGTTCCCAACAGCCACAATCCTGCTGATACTTATCATATATGCAAGGGAAAAGAGGCCTGACTCTGCATGCACAGCATGGCCCTTTGCCAAAGAAAACTCCCAAAACAACTCCAGTGATTTGGGTACCTTGTGGATTCTGGTAAAGCACAGCATTCTGTCTTCAGAGTACCAGGGAAGAGAAACCTAAAGTGACCCCAGGTTCTTAAATTTAAATATGAAACCCAGATTCTCCTTTTAACATTATACAGCTTGTGTGGTGTCTGTGAACTAAAGTCCTAGTTTAGCAGAGAAACCTATGTAGATGCCAGGAACAGAAAATAACACTGATAATTAGAGAAAAAGAAGTCCAGGGGTCTTCACCCTTATTTCTCCCAGTGCTTTGTTCCCTGAGGTGAGGCACTAAGCCAAAAGACCTGAAAGTAAAGTTCCCTAAAATAAGTATTGAACTAGAAGGCACCTCCCATGTCTAGGGAACAGTTGCTAATTAGGAAAATACAGAAAAGGGTCAGGAAAACATCCTGGAGCAACAAGCTTCAGGACAGGACTTGTAAGAAATTTGAAAGAGTGAGCAAAAAGCATCATGGCTTCTAGTAACATGCCAATATTTATTATAGAATTGACATAGCAATATTGACTTCTCAAAGCTGTGAAGGGGACAGGGTGAGTTCATGCATAAAGGAAAGAGGAGGCCAGCACAGCCCTGTTTGCCCCATTGATGCAGCTTTGGGAACACTCTGTATTTTTCCCATCGTGACAAATGCCCATAAGGGAACTGGCACTACAGAAAGGTTGCACAATCCCCATAACTTAAAAGGAGAAAGCTAGACACACCTATTCCTTCCTTAGCATTGGAGGCACAAAAGGACTAATGCTAACATATACAAATAGCAGGTCTGCAGGAACTCTCAAATTCCAGTCTGGAATAGTGTCAAGATAGGATTTTAATGCTGCATTTTACAAATCATGTAAGTGTTTAAGCTGAAGATAGAAAACACTTCCATGAAACATCAACCGTTTCATGTGAACACATAGACATTTGGCAGATCTGGCACAGAAAACACTTTACCAACATAGGATAGGATTTCATTTAAATGTTGCTATGGTAAATTGGAATGAAAAGCAACAGCTTCAACACCACCATTAACCCACAGCTGGGTTATAAGGAAATACAGCAAAACTTGGGGTGATACACCACCAAGAGTGTCTCAGCTTTTTAATCTAAACATTTTTCATGTTAAAAAAATAACTCATCAAAAGTAACCTTCCCCGCAGTTTCCTTTTCATCCAAACTCATGTGTGCTCAAAAAATTCCTAACCATCTTATAATTAAGAGTGTTAACCAGTTCTGTCCTTTAGCTCTTGTACTTGGCTGTTCATATAATGGTCTGGGAGGATCCAGATAACATTTAAGGCTGGAATGAGTCAGCCTGGAAAAGATTATGTTTATATAATTGCAGCATGGTATGGGAAGTGCCCTATATTATAACAGGCTCAGCATTAGCCTAACTCTGAAGGCAGCTGTAGTCAGCCACCCTGCTATGAGTAACTCAGTGAGCCCTCTCCTCACACAGCACCTGCCTTACATCATAAGGGCTGTAAAAACACAGCTCTTTTCCAGCCTGTGTCTTTCCACAGCCTGGACACCAACATCCCAACCCAACCCAGCCTCCAGTCCCCACTGTGATGAGAATATTCAAGGACACAGTCTCACTCTCATGCTGGTGGTTTTTCACCATTAGATCTCTTGCTTGTCTCAATCATTCCCATTCACCAGACAACAGGAGTGGCTGAGGGGGCAGCAGAGATAACTGGCTGTTTTACCCAGCTGCATCCAGCTCTAGAATCCAAGTTACTGCAGTAAGTTCTCCCAACTGGTTCTGATAAGCACAGACATTAGGGTCACCCAGTAAGTAATGAAAGGCTGTCATGACCCTCCCTGTCCAACCAGAGAGAAGGTTGACTCTGCTCATCAGGATCTGGGAGCAAGAATTTGGCAGAGAAGGCTGCTCCCACAGTGCCTGGTGAAGAGCTGATGTATCAGGACCCAGGGCAAACACGTTCTTATTCTGTGTCCAGCACCTTGTGGTATGGGACACACTATAATGGAAGCTCTGTTGGGACAGAAATTTCCACCCCCTTTGACTCCATCGTTTCATGGGTTATCCTCTCCTCTTGATTAACAAGAAACCCAGGTTCTGCCACCCCAGCCAGGAGCAAGGCTGCTGTGAAACAGTGTTGCAGGAAGGCAGGTGTGTGTTTGTGACTCCTCTGGGGGACTGGCAGCAGTTTCACACCAACTGACTGAAAGTTTTCAAGAAACTGCTCTGAAAGGATCCCAAGGGACTGGAGTGCTGTGTGGGGACTGCTCCTTTGTACTGCCAGGGAAAGGAAACACTGTGTGAGGACATGCATGGCTGAGGAAAGAGTCCCTAACATTAGTACAATGTATGTTCTCTCTGTCATTACATTCTCCTTACACTAACTATTTTTTGTGGTGCTTAGTTGCTGGCCAGGGTTAAACCACACCATCCTCATCACCTGTTAAAAATTTCCTTTTTCCAGTCCTCATCATTCCCTTAGTTTCTCTCCCTTTTCAAACACCCTCTCATCCTCTCCTGCCTTCTTCAGGTCCCTTTTTAAATCTCACTATCAGTTTGTCTCCCAATTCAGCCCATCACTGCTGAAGCCTGGTTGGTCATCACCATTCTGAAATAGCCATGAACCACCTCCCCCACTCAGAGGTGGGATCCTACACTAATGCCCAAGCACAGCCCCTTCTTACCTCTACTCCCTGCACTTGCTGCCCTTCAGGTACATTGTCTCCCTCTCTTGCTAGACTTGTCTTTATGCTATCTCAGACTTGGCATAAGAGAAAATTTATGCAAGCATAAATGGCAACCAGCAGGCACCCAATGATTTGCTTTCAAGATTGAGTGAAGTGAAAGTGGCAGGGGTAAGATTCAGGGCTGCACTGATTTTTACCCTGCTGACTTTCATGTTGAGCCCATTAAAGTTTTCTGCTCTGTGTATTCAGCAATACTTCTGCATACCAGGGCTGGAGCTTTCCAGTCTGGTATCCAGAGCTCTGCTGTAATCCACTGTGGCCAAATCAGTTGTCAGCAGCTCACCAGAACCACTTTTGGAATTGGTTATGAGATGAGACAGAGCTGCAGGAAGATCAGGACACGTCTCTATCTCATGATCCCATAGGTCTCTGTGACTCCTTGGCTCACAAGATATTTTTTGTCCTGGGCATTCACTTGTGTCATGTAACAGAGACCCTGACCCTGGGCTGCTGAGGCCCCTGACAGAGTCCCCAGAAGGGACTGGCTTGCTTTGCACTGGGCACATGGTGCTGCTGTGCCATGCCTTGTCTGAGGATGAGGATACAGCACACCTTGGCAAGGTAGGCCCTGGACACCCCTAACTTCACCAACACATCTTCTCTAAAATATCACAGTCCTTTTTTAAAACAAAAAGGCAACCATGTTTTCAGGGAAGGGGCTCTGGATAGTAGGGATGCAGAAGGAGTGACTGTTCCTGAGAATTTAGTGTGGATTTTAGGCTCCCAAACTAACATGCTGGCTCACGCTCCCATGAAGGGATCCCTCTGGAGCATGGCTGGGTTCAGATGCTTCCAGAGTAGCTGGGCAGTGCTGGTGGGGCCACAGGGGCTGGGGCTTGGGCCCAGACAGCCTTTCTTGCCCCACACAACATATAAGCTGCATGCCCACAGCCCGTCAGGCTGCTGTCTTTGATCCTGCAGAGCTTATGAGCCCTCTCTGAAGGCAGCACGGAAGCCCTGGGGGCAGGAATCCCCAGGGCTGGCTTTGTCACCAGCAGCCTGGAGCTGTGGGTCTGGCTCTCCCAGAGTCACTACTTACTGCTCTTCAAAAAGGCCCACGAAGCGCTTTTGGGACAACCTCTGAACAGCACCGGCTGACACTGCAAGCCTGTATTTTAAACCAATTCAGATCAAACACTAAGGAAATTCCAAACCAAAGAGCTTTCTATTTCCTCTGCTTCCCCTGTAATCCACCCGACTGTCTGCCAGTTCCTGGGAGTGCTGCTGGCCTAAAAGCTTCCAGCCTCTTCCCACACACAGGAGAGTTGGTTTTATTTGCCCTTCTTTGATGGGCTCCAGCTCTAAATCTTCTTACCCAACCCTTCCTTAATAAATTGGAACAATTACTCTGGGCTTCTTAAGGATAATTGCTAATAAAATCCAGCAGATTTCCCCCAAAAGACATGAAAGGGCTGGAAGAAGAACCAGAAACTAAAGGAGAAAGAAAATGCAGGACAGAAATAATAGCCCTTGTTCCATTCATGTCCTATCCACCGCTGGTGAGTTTTTGTTCTTAGAGTCACATATTTCAGAGATGAATCCTCCCAAGCTGTCTCCAGTGGGGAAATGCCTCATGTTCATTGCTTTGGAAAACTGGTTAGTTATTTTTAAAGTTATTTTACAAGATCTTCCTGAATCTAGAAAAAAATCATGAAAGCCCCAGGCTTGAATTTCCAAACGATCAGCAGGGCATCAAGAAAGGACAAAGTCACAAGAAGCAAAAGATGTCCAGAATCACCCTGACTTTCTCTGGCAGGACCCCCTTTCAATACTTTATTTTCCAAAGACAGTTTAATGCACAGAAGCAATGAATTCTGAAGCCTGGATAGTCTTAGGTGTTCCATTGAGGGACTGTGGACTCTGATACTTCTGCAAGTATCAGTGGTTTAGGTTCAAGAGACCTGAGGAGTTATTCAGACCATCAGGTCTGGCTTGTTATGGACAAAATTAGACCCAACAGGTGAGTTAATCCTCTCAAATAGGCAGCCCAAATAGCAGGAACCCCCAAACACACCAACGAGGAGCAGGAATAACCAGCTTTGCTTTCTGAGTTGTTAGGTTATCTCACTGGGCCTGCAAGAAGAGCTGCTGGAGGACTGCACAGCATTGGATGTGCCTGTCATATGTGAGCATGAGGCTGATAAAGGACTAGGTGGGTCACCAAGCCCTGTCTCCAAGTAATCTGTCTGTTGGTTTTAACTGGGAGCAAATTACAGGCATCACTAACGAGAAACTTGAAGTGGTACTGACATGTCTTGCCTCCAGTCTGTCTCTATTTGTGGCACACTGCCAGCACTATGCAGGGAAGCAAAAGAGCCTCTGAAATTAAATTTTATCTTGGAGGAAGGGGGAGGAGTTTGCTTCCTGAGCAGGCCACTAGCAACAGCCCTGAGCATGGGATTTATGTGGGATAGATACAGGAAAAAACAAATGACTACGCAATCTTCTTTCACATTTGCCAAAATACATCACCATATCACAAGCCCAAGGATTCTTATCACAAGTGCAATTTTATGTAATTCTGATTCTATTCTGTAGTTATGAAATCCCTTTCACAAGTCCTCAGAACTCCACCTTCAGAAATACAGTAATTTTCTTGCCTGCCCCACTACTTCCATTTCAGAATTCTACTCCACAGGAGGGGACAGTTCTTGATATATTTAATTTGAAATACATCACATATAAGTTTGTAATTAGACTGTGTGGACAAGAAGAAATGGGAGGTCTTGAATAGGAAAAGAAGATTCAATACCAGAAAGCTCTTCACAGCATGACTAATATCCCCCTGCTTCTCCAATTCAGCTAAGACACTAAAACAATCAAGGTTGAAATTCAACATCAAATAGAACTAAAATTGCCTTTTGTAATTTTATTTTCCTTACTTGTATTTATAATTCAGTAGATTGATATCCTGAATTCCTGCTTCTGTATGGTAAGTACCTGTTCTTTAATCTTCTCTTAGCACTCCATTCAGATAATCCTGACAAGCAAGCACTTCCCTTCAGGGATGGTAATGAATATAAATAAAGCCCTATTGTAGAAAAGTACAGTACTCAGTATATGTTTCCCACCAATAGGCAGGACTCACTTTGAGAGCACTGCATGGCACAATGCACTGAAAAGTCTCAGCTGGCAGGGTTTATCCAGTAGCTTATAGCTGATCCCTACTAACCAGAGGTCCCTCGATCCAGGAAACATAAAAACATAACCTCGTATTGCAATAGGTCTGAACTCCCCTTTTTTTCAGTCTGTTGCTGCATTTACCACATCAGTCAATGACATAGTGAGGTGTCCTGACCCATGGCGTGGCCTCCTTGTCCTTTACCAGCCAAGAGCAAGGGAATCACTTTGTGAACTGCAGCCCAGAGCACCTCAGCTGTGTCTGTGACCTTCGTGTATTGAACTATGCTGATGGTGTTCTTTATTTATAAATTGTTCCTTGAGCAATGAAAGAAACACCTGTAAATCTGTGGATGTAGAACAAGTCAATTACTTAGGGACACCAACCCTCCAACACTCTATTCTTCAAACCAGATCAATCTGCCCATCTTTATATCAAGGTTTCATGAACTGTGAAGCAAGTAATCGTTAAGTGTTTTAAGAAAATGGTGAACCAATTCCCAAAACTATTATAGACTCCAGAAAATCACAGAAGTTTTTTACAATCATGGCTTATAATTCTGCAGTGCTTTCTCCCAAGGCACATAGCTCCTGATCCCCACTTCCACTGTGTAAGGCAGCAAATGTGGTCACACACCCTGACTTGGGAACTGCTTCCCTAGCATTTATTCCTCAAGCTGTAACATGTTTCTAGCACCTAAGAGTCATCAGAACCTGCTTTGCAAAGTATTTAGAAATGAAGTCTTAAAGCAATGTCACCCACAGCACAAATTAACACCCAGCAGGCTCAGTTGTGACTATTTGCTGCTCAGTTTTGCAGGCAGAAATGGCTGGATGCTGATGTTAGTCCTGGGGAAGGGCATTAAGGGATGGTCATTTGGTCCAGGGGACTCACACAGATTTAACATCAGTGGTTAAACTGTTTAACATCAGTAGAAATTATTTATTCAAATCAACTTGTGGACCCAGAGGATTTTGTGGTCCATTGCAGCAGGACTGGGCCCTGCCACCACCTTGAACAGGAGACTGTGGTGCTGCCATGGCATGTGGACAACAGAACTCACCAGTCAGGGAAGGGCTGGGGCAAAGCAGAGCTCAAACCCCACCAGAAAATCTGCCTCTCCCCAGCCAGAGGAGCCTATGTCCTGGAGAGAACAGATGACAGGGAGATGGGAGGCATAAATGGTGAGACCAAGGGGTTTTTGTGGTATCCCATATATCCCAATATAGCAAGCAGTTCCTGCTCACAAGCAGAATCCCACTGATTCTGACCCAAAAGGCTGATCTATGATTCCAGATCTGCTGAGGCAAGCTCTGTGTACTTATACCCCTAATGTACTCATAAAATCAAGGTTCTGCATTCCTTTTCTGGGTAATTCCAGGGCAATTTTTCCCAGGTGAAAAGGTAGGTAGAAGAGCAGGGCCATGAGGAACTCATCTAGTTTCTCATTCCTAAGTAGAAGGTGGAATAATCACTGTGAAGTTTCCAGATTTGCAGATAGAGACATCTCCAGAACATTATGAGAAAGAACAAAGTCTCTCAAGGGCAGAGACTTTTGCATTATACCAAATATACCAAATATACCATATTATACCATAATATTTGCATTATACCAAATATTAGCAAAATGGCTGAGACCTATTTGTAGCAAGCACTCCACCCCACACTAAGACTTCGAAGGTTTTTAGAGAATTACTGACAGTCCAATAAACATGCTGAAGAGTGGATTGAATTGGGTACTACCAGGTATTTCCAAGAAACATATTTTCTTCACTTCCCCTCCCTTTAGGTAACAGAACAGAAGGCTTTCGAACAGGTGACAGAATTATTTCTCTGCATGTGTTCAACACAACATGAATTTGGTGTTGTTTCCCACTGAACCATACAGCTGAGAGATTTTAAACCTCTAATATTTCCCATTCTGCTTCTCAATCAGAAGACAGGTCCCTCCACTTGAAATGAACTTTACATGACATACTTCACACCAGCTACAAAAGGTGATGTGAGTCATTCACTTCTTTCAAAAGTAGAGCAGCATCTGAAAACATACAGAGCAGAAAAACAGTATTTCCTCAAAAAATTGCTAGTGTCAGCAGAAACAGCTTTCTAAATTGTAGATGCAATGCCTTGCTGATGTGAAATAACAGCAATTACTCACATTTTACATCATCCAATGTATTCATGTTGTACCCACTTGGACAGCCTAAGGAATTTTCCTCCTTTGTCAGGCAGCATTCTCTCAGGAAGCATGGCACTGCAATCCTCTTGGATGATGCTGGTGGTTGACCAATATATAACATTCAAGGACACGGTGCTCATTCCAGTCTGACAATATTGTCTGCCTGGTTCATGCTCTCCTCATTGCACTCAGTTTCAAAGGGACAGGCAGTGAAATGTGCTTGGCAGATATCCTGAACTAACTTTCAACTGTTAGAACTACAAACCAGACTGGGGATGTGGAGAGAAACAGGACATTTCACCTCTAAGCTTGTGTCTGAAGTTGCTCTTTTAGTTGCTAATATAATAAATTGCGACTGTATTATTTAGATCAAAGAGGTTTTAAGTAATGGATGAAAGTCAGCTGTGCCACATTGTGAATTTATAAAATTAATAATAATAATAATTTAATCTTTGAAGTGTCTTACACAGATGAATTAATTACCTCACAATACTCTTTGGAGTAGATGAGAATTATTACCTCCTTGTGAGCGATCTGGAAACAGCAACAAAGATGCTGAACGACTTTACCAAAGTCAGACCAGGCTGAGCCTGAGCTAGCATCCAACACCAGGCATGTCTGGCTCTGTTTTTGTGTTCCGACCACTCATCCACCCTGTTGAAATGACAACTGGCTTCCTGCTTCATGTGCTTTGTTCAGACATGATCCTCAGACAATGGGTGAAAATATTCCCACCCAAATGATCTTGTTTCTTTTTGAGCTAGGCTAGTCAAATTGAAATACCTCTTTAATGTCTTAACATGCATTTCCTGAAAGAGAGCATTTTTTCCTTCCCTGAGGTTTTTCTCAGCTGCTGGATTGGAGCTGAAATACAGAGTATGATCATACAGCAGTATGATTTTAAATTACTAGCAGCAGTACGAAGAGGTCAACATCCCAGAATATGAAGATATATCTATTTTGACCTCTAGCTGACACTAAGAAAATATTTGGGTTGTGGTGAGGCCATTGTGAGATGCTGCTTTCAAGAATACAGAAGTGAAGAACAAAGGGGCATCTGGGGGTCCTCTTGCTCTGCCTCCTGCCCCATGTGCCCTGTGACACATAAACACTTCCAGCAGTGTCTCAAGTGGCTTTAAGAAGATTTCAGATGCAAACTGTCCCATTCCAGAGCTCTTCTCTGGGATCACTGAGGGAAGATCAGGTGGAGGTCACTACAGAGCCTGCACCTCTCCCTGGAGAGCTGCCAGGCAGAGTCAGCAGCATTCCCAAGCCCAGTGGAGAAGTTGGCTGAAGCTGCTGAGACATAGACCATGAAAGGTGTCTGCTGTAGCTGTGTGACCTGGACAGAGGTGAGCAGCCTGGCTCCAGCTGGACAAAAGCTTGGAAAATGCCCAGCAGGGCAGGAGGCAGCAGCAGGCAGCGAGTGACCCACTGCTGCCACACTCCACTCGACTCCAGAGAAGAGCAGGGGGGGATAGTGTGGGTGGTTTTAGGTTTTGGGGTTATTTTCCCCCTAATGGTTTAAAAGGCATGATAATGTCCTAATCCACACCTGTCACAGATATTCAAAGCAGAGTTAGGTGCACTTTTTCCCCTGCAGAGTTGTGGTTTCCCTAAAGGTCAGCAGTCCTCCCCTGCCCACCATTGCAGTCACACACACCACCAGGGAATGACACTCCATGGACCTCCACCTGTGGACACCTGGGGTGGCATTTGACCCTCACATCCAGCACGGCTGCCCCAGGGTGTGGGGCACATTTCTGACACAAGACACACAATTTTAGCTGCCCCTCTGTAGTTCAGCTTGAGAGAAGTATGGAGTAAATGTGTATTTCTCCTTTACTCCATTAACATGATATAAGAATCTGTCCTGCAGTTGATGCTTGGGTAAAAAAAATACTAGACTGAACTTACTTGGAACTGCTGTATTTACCAAAGCCTAAAGCTGCATAATTTGAAACCAAACATCATTATTTTACCTTGCAGGTTCAAGGGTGTTAGTATCAGCTTTCCAGTACCACACAGCTTAAGTCAGTTTTATCCTCTGCAAGGAAGCACTGTATAGAGTGCATATCATAAATCTGTGCTCAAGTTCTCAGGCCAACAAAGTATTTATAATGCAAATGCTGTGCATATTGGGCACTTTCCTGCTTTTAAGATATTGTTTGTGTGTGAGTTATTTCAACAGAAGTTCTCAAAGATTGCCAGTGTAAGAAAGAAAAATGTGTATTTGTTCTTTTTTATCTTGCAGGTTATGAATAACTAATGGGAAATTTGCTAAAGGAATCAGTTTTTTGATTGCCAGTGAATCTGAAAAGACTGAGAAATCAAATGAAACCGGGCATTAAACAACACATTGCTTTTTGGGTTTTTAAAAATATTTATCTAATTGTAGAATCGAAGTATCAGGAAAAAGAAACCTTTGCTAAAAGATGGAATATATTATGCATGTTCCTGCTATTCTGAGAACTTTAAATAAATATCAGATAAACTGTTCAGGGGACGCTGGACAAAACTACTAGTAACAGCATTTTACAGCATCTATACATTTCTAAGAATTCCAAACAAAAATATCCCCTGGAAATAAATGCAGTCTGTTACTCCTTTCTTAATTAACAAGAGAGACTTGCAAACACTTAACTATCATTTGCAGGTCGCCTTTAAAGCAAACTGACTCTTATTGCTGAAATCCCTCTGCCTACAAATTTAAACCGAGTAAAACTTTAAGCTTTCCTGTGACTTTTTGCCAGGTACTATTCAGCCAGGCAGCCACAAGGCTCTCAGAGATTCTTACTCAATCGAATTTGGCAGTAGAGGCTGGATATGGGACAACAGAATAATTTCAAGTCAGCAGCCCACAGCCCATGCGGTGGTTAGACCACAGAGATGAATATGAGGAAATCATGGCTCTAATCCTTTGACAAAAAGTGGTTATTTCAGCTTGCCTGTTCTAGTCTTCAGTTCCAGCTTTCTAATAGTGTTTTGCCACTCTCGGATGAAAAGGCCCACGCAAATGCTGTACCTTTGTGTTACACACAAGGGATTATGAGCCATGAAAGAAAAATAGGAAAGGAGGTAATCCAGCACAGCAAGACCTACCAGCACACCACAGGAAGGAGAAAATTCCACCCCTGTGTCTTCAAAATACATCCCAGCTGCTTCTCACTAATGCAAATGGCTGAATGACTGTCCCAGCCACTGTGCTGGGGCAGCAGGACAGGTCCCTGCACACCTGTGGGGCCTCCTGTGGCCCCTGGGATCTGCTGCAGAGGCAAACATGAACAGCAGCAACAGGATGGAGCTGGGAAAGGTGGGGAGGGTCACAGATGGCACAGTGCTGCCAGGACACCATCAGTAGTGAAGGGGATAGGGTGACACTGCCTACAGCAGTGACCACCTGCTGTCCCCTAGGAACTGCAGATCCCAGCACGTTCCCTCCACTGCAGCCTGCTCTGGGTGCTGGGACTCATGGCCAGTGTGCTCTGCTCCTTCCCAGCTCTGTTAAGCAGCTTCCCTAGGTAACATTTTAGTCCAAACAGGAAAATACTTGTTTTCCATTTGATAACATCTCCATGGCCACTTATTTATGTTTATTGTAGCATTCATGGTCAAGAGATGCAGAGATTTTCCTGGTTTTCCCAGGACTGGCAGCAGTGAGGGCAGCTGGTCCTAGTTCTGTTATGGGCAGTGGCGGCACTCTGAATGTTAAACACACTTCAGCTTTGGGCTTTACAAGATTTCAAAGTATATCTATCAGGTCACAAGTATGTGGCACGACCTAGGTCCTTATGTGAGCAGTCGACTCAAGATTTGGAAGCTGCACCTGGAAATAATTCCTGTATATTAAGGCAGGTAACTTTTGGCCATGATTTTGAGGTTTAGAATCTTTGGGATATTGTGAAACATTTGGTCTGTCAAGCAGAGAATCTCTCACACATCATTCACAGCAGGTCAGTGTTGTGTATAACTGGTATTGCTTAGTTCACATCCAAAATTGGTACATGTTATGCTGACAAAAGCATTTTTTGCCAATAGAAGTCAAGTCTCCATCAAGGGTGAGGTTTCACATTACAGCTAAACCAGCCTAAGAGCCAGTTGCTAATGGAAGAAGCATTCTTGATCCCATCAAAATTTTCCCATCGTTTACCTGTGTGATGATTCTTTATCTTTGACCCCACAGCAAGGCGGCTCCCTAAACTGTCAAAAGTAGTCATCCAGCAAAAATAAATGAGAAACTTTCTGTTTAGTTAGCATTTTGTATCAGTTCATGGTGGAGTCAAGACAAGGGCCATTAGAGATACAGATAAATATAAGGGGACAAGGGAAGGACCACACCTTGCAACAGACCAGGTCATCTACAGCCTAAGAAAATGTTGCTGCACTGCTCTATACTTTGAAAGGATGAAAGTACCTGATCTAAGACTTTTAGACAAGTCAGGTCAGTAAGACAGAAGGAACATTTCCTGTGCTTCCACCTCTTAAAAATGGCATCAATCATTTTTGCAGTAGTTGCTAACTAGGGAAAATAGTCCTGAAAGTAACACAGGTGTTCATGACTACGTGGAAGAACAAATGGACAACACATTGTGGGGAAAAAAAATTCCATAAAGCAACCTGTCTCTAACTTCCCTTGTTTCCAAAGCCTTCCAAACACTGCATCTTTTCTCTTGTGGGTACTATTTAGAGGCATATCCATGCAAACAGAATCAGTCCATGGATAGGTAAGCAGGGATCTCAAAACAGCCTGAAAATTCTTCTCTGGCTCTGCTCTCTGCAGCCATCTCTTTCCATTTTTTAATACAAATGCATTGTGTATGTTGTGTTTCCAGTTGCTATTGCCAGCTGCCAAGTACATATCTATGACTTGGCAGCCAAGTTACATATTTAAGAGGATGAGAGAAGCAGGTTTGGGAACAACCTCAGATCTCATCCGTGGCAGCCAGGCAGCACAGTAGAAACAGGCTCAGGGGAAAAGAAAATGTATGGAACTGATGATTGGCTCATTTTTAGAGAGCAGGGCTCTGTCATCAGCCTCAGGAGACCAGTGGCCCACCTTGACTCCAGTAGAAGTTGTGCTAAAAGAATTGGCAAATGTAAGGGATGTGTTACAGATACCCAGGGTTACCTGTGTTAGTGTTTGGAGTGCAGGAGGAAGGGGAGACAAACTTTCCTCTGTAATGGAAATCTGTTTTGAACAATCCAAGAAAACCATAACATTAAGCTCTCTGAAAAAAACAGCTCCTTGGCATTTCCAGTGGAAGATGCCATACTATTATGGCAATTGGCTTTTGCTGATTTATCACCTTCTTTCTTGTGGGAATTATACACATCTGAGGGGTAAAAACTAAATAGATAATGTGAAGCAATCAAGATGTGATGGTGGTGAGTTCCACAGGCAGCATCCCAAGCAATAATTCTTCTTCAGAGCTGGGGCTGAACAACACACAGTAAATAAGGTGTTTGTTGAATCAAAAACTACTACCTTCTTAGAGCTTACAGTGCCCATTGTGTACACTGACTGAGGCAGGTGCCCTGCAGAAGAAAAAAAAATTTAAAACCTGTTAGTGCATGATTAAAAACTGGGTTATGAGGCATAAGCACAAAGAAAGCAAGAAACAGGCTTGCTCCAATTGTCATAATTCTGAACAACTGACCTTGATCCCTTAATAGGCTTCTTTTAGTGTTGTTTCTTGTGGTGTTTGTGTGTCCATGAGCATCCCAGTAGCTGAGAACACTCAACAATATGTATATGTACCCATTCTTCAGGTATATCTAATGTTTAATTTGGATATCACACCCAGAAAGTAAACAAATGCATAAACTCAACAAAAATATCACTGACTCACCATCCAGTCATCCACCTCTTCTCTGCCTCTTTCTTCTTGCTGTGTCAAGCCTCTGTCTCCCATACCCACCGTATTAATTTCCTCCTCTTTTCCCAGGGGCTGTTAAATGTCAGCCCTGGTTTCTCTGGGAATATGAGACTCTGTGTGTGCATTACTGTTTGTATTGGACACACAAGCACAGATTTCAATTTCACAGTAGCTAATAGTGTCCATGACTATGCCACTTACCTGCCAAGTGCTCTGCCTGCTCATTAAAAACAGGATCATGCTGTGTGAATGGAATAAATACTGTCCTTGAGTGAAATAGTGTGAACATTGGTGCAGGTTTTCACTTCAGTCATGCAACATGGAAGCTCCTAATTCCCTGTTTACAGCAATTTGAACAGTGCATTCCTTGGATAATCCAAAGCAAAGGGCAGTTTGGTAGCTGCACTGTAACTTCTGGAGAAATACCATGTCCACCTCACATCCAGCACCAGCCATGTCCCAGAAGCAGAGCCCTGTGCCCTCACAGCCACAGCCACAGCTCCAGACTGGCTGAAGGTGCTGCCAGGCAAAGGCAGAATCAGCTCCTGAGTCCACACCAAAGGTCTAAGGGAACTCAGGAAGCAGCAACTGCCTGGCACCACTTACAGGCACACTGACAGTCTGATTTTGGAAAGCCAGAAAAACCAGCTGCACATTCTTTCACTGAACTCCTCGTGCTATTACTCCCTCTGCATGGTTTTATCAGATGAAATTATTGAACATGAGCAGTTGTCAGCCCTTTTCACACAGCCTTGCACCCCCAACAATCAACCTTTTGTTATTTCAGTGCCTCTGACAGACAGGAAGAAGTATTGAAAAGTACCTCACACTCAAAAGGTATTTCCAAGGTTTTGATTCTGTACTCTGAGGTGCTCAGAAATCTACAAACCTTACCAAAAATTTCATAGCCTAATTTCTAGTTCTTCTCAGGATATAATAACCATCTCCCTGCTAGAGAAATAGGGGGATAAAAGGTGAAAACTTAATATAGAAGTGCTATAGACAAGATCTTCTCTATTCAATTCTGTGAGCTTTGAAGGAAATTTGAAGGAAATTATGGCAGAGAACCTGGCTTTTAGTTTTTAGTGTATTACAGAGACTTTTTACATTATCAGAATTTTTAAATTAGTTATCTCCCACCTGTAGTGCTGGGGGTAGGGCTAAGGACTAGCTACCATCAAATGTCTTTAACCAGCTGTGTTGGAACATTTGCAAACAGAAATGTAAAGGAATGAGACCTTCAGCAGGGAAATAAGGAGTCTTCCAATTGAGAAATAAATGTGGTTTTGAAAGAAATACATGTACATTTTTAGATACAGCCTGGCAAAAAGAAATTCTGCATTCATCCATGACATGTGATTGCTAGACTGTCAGTGCAACTGTGCAGCAGCTCTTACAAGGATTGACAGAAAGTACTTCATGATGCTTGGCAAGTGAATATAGAAAGCCAACCAAGACCTTCGAAACCCATAGAGGTTTCTATAGAGTGCTGCCAAAGTACATAGCCTTGTCACTTCTGGAAGTGGTTTTGTCTCCTTAATCCTATTCAAAATAGATTTTTAACTGCTGACCTGCAAATGATTTGGAGGAGTGACATTTTTAACTGCTCCAGCAAGTAAGATACAGGTGCTGCCAACTGCTACCCAAGCATGGGCAAGAACAACCTCACACTGTTGGTCCAGGATGCAACAAATCTGTCAACTTTTGAAGAGCCCAACACACAAAAACCAACTCCTCAACAGTGGGAGAGAATATCTTCAGCAATGGAAAAGGGGCAAAAATTTCCTGTACTCTTGATTTTCTTTAAGACTACAAAAAAAAGTGTTGGCCCTTAGAGGGAAATTTCTTCCCTCTCTGAAATTCCTAGCTGGTGCTGTTATTGGGATGACAAGGGGAACTAGCCTGTCTCTGTCTCCACCCTCTTGATGCAGGAGAGAGTAAAGGCAAATGGGTCATGCAGGGGTGGATCAGGGGGTTTTAATACTGCTGTTTCATATGTGGAAGTGAAATATGTTGTTGCATCTGGAAATGCTGGCCTGCCCAACTCTATAATCACCACACTGCTGCAAGCAAAATCTGCTCTAGAGGCAGGTCTGTGCTATAGGCTTCTGCCTGCATAAATATGTGGAAGAGAGCGGCGGAGAGATGTGATACCTGACCCACATAGGTGTGCTGAAGAAGCCTTACTAGCATAACTTGTTTCACTGTGGGATAGGGAGGGGTGATAACTTTCCTGTGATGAACAACTACAGGACGTAATTTTGCTGCTGTCAGAGCATCCACATGCTTTGCTGGTTTAACATCCCAGGACTCCCGTGTGCCAAGGTGCAGTGTACCTGACGTAGCAGAGATCAGACCACTGTGTGCCTTCTGAAAGGACACAGTGAGGGAAACTCATGCCAGGCACAGGGCCAAGGAGGAG
The DNA here is from genome assembly GCA_024734555.1 of Trochalopteron elliotii. Taxonomy (NCBI): domain Eukaryota; kingdom Metazoa; phylum Chordata; class Aves; order Passeriformes; family Leiothrichidae; genus Trochalopteron; species Trochalopteron elliotii. Next base: position 615,598 of record JANPWX010000286.1, on the reverse strand, counting down.
AAACAAGGAATACCTTAGATAAGTCGAGTTCAAAATGCATTGCACTGAGAAGACTGAAGAAAAAGAACTTTAAGTATGTGTGCTGGGTATAAGCCTTTGTTTTTTAATGTGACACCTTGCATTTAATGTGAGTGCCAAGACTGGAAATGTGAATTTCCTAAACATTTTTCCTCTTTCTTCCTGTTCCTCATATGTATCTGCAGGAGTGGCTCACAATAGGAAAGACAAAATTTATGATGCAGGCCTGAGATCCTTCATCTCCTACCTTGGCTGCACCCCACACAGCCCCAAACCTTCAAGGGAGAACCTAAATGACAGGCAGCTCCCAAGAGAAATGCTACCCAGCCTGCAGGGCTCCACGCAGTGCCTCCCGAGAGATAAAAGGCAGGCTGCTGGGATGTATTCATTCCTACCTTTCAGATGGTATCACAAGGGATGAGCAGGGCTGCAGCCTGTCTGCAAGTCCTGCGTGCACAACTTCAAACAGACGCTCCGGAGGCGGCAGGGCCGGGCTGACTCACCCGGCTGGGTGGACACAGCCTGTCCGAGCACGCCTCAGCTCCCCAGTGGGTTGCCCTCAGACACCTCTCTTGTCCTCAGCTCCCTCCGAGGGCTCTCACACGGCACGGGATTTTAGTAATGCTTTCGGCTTTGTCTTTTTTTTTGGCTCTTCCCCTCTTCCCTGTAAAGCGACAGTGGGGAATCGCAGAGTGACCTGCACCGCACGCAGGAGGCATGGCTTTGCTTTAGGGGTTTAATTTGGGCGATTAAATTCTCCAGTATTAATGCCACGGGTGTTCCTCTGTTTGAAATAACACCATCTAAACTCAATCAGAAAATATATGGAGCCATCAAAAGTTAATACAGGAGTTGCACAAGTGCTGGGAAGTTACAAGCGCTTTATGTTCTCCCTTACAGGCTTTGTATTTCTTGCACAGCCTTTCTGCAGCCGTGGCAAAGTTCAGAAACCCAGGCCCAGGATTTTGACAGGAGCAGCTGGCTTTCCTGTGAGTCAGGACAGTGTACAGGACGAGAGACGCTGAGTGCAAAAGCAATGAAACTGCAGATTTTAGACAAGATTACTGTCCTGGCTTTGCCGAATCTATTTGAAATGTGCAACTGCTCCCCAGAAGGACATGTACACACTAAATGCACCTATTTGCAAATGAGGAGCAGCACTTGGGAAACTGACTTTATTTCTTCAAGAAGCTGGGGAGGGGAGGGGGGAACAGAGACCCACTTGAGTCAGTGGGAAGTTTCTACTAACAGGATCAGAGTTCACTCTACAGTTAGTACAACATACTGAAAACTGACTTGAAGTTATTCTTTGTTTTATAAACTAAGTGAATGAATGCAAGGAATCTAGCTCTGAGCTCTTCAAGTTTTCTGCCTCTTGCATTCTGGGGGCTAGTTCACATATTTAAAAGGCTACTTTGTGCCTGGAGACTACAAATCTTTTCCCAAGCATGTAAGTTGGCATAAGTTTCTAGTCTTTTACATGCCCCACACACAGCCTTAGGTGTGCCACAGCAAAAAAAACACCTTTTTTGTAGGAAAAAAGCCACAACTCTCCCAGTGTCAACCTGTTGTTGTCCTCAGCCACTTTCACCATCTAGATGGGGACTCCACATCTCTGGTCTCTTTTCCCTGACTGCCCCACTGCTGGAACAGGCACAGAGCAGCAGTGGCCGAGGTGAGGGGAAGAACAGACCACAGCACAGGCGTGTGACAGACTGTCTGCTATGTGCATTTAGCTACATTAGCTCTGCAAGACACTTAAAGAACAAAAAATTGTGTTTAATAACTGGGAAGCGACGCTGAGGAATGCAAACCAAGGGCTGAAAAGTAAAGGAAACTATGCAGCAGGGGCAATTACCAGTTGGTTAATAGAAAGAAATAGCTCAACCTGCATTTACAATGGAAATGGGTGCTACCTATTCCTTACTGTCATCCCATAGTAGTGGGATTTTGGTCAGGAAGAGTTTATCTGAAAAAGTATTACAGTTTGTAGCAACAACTTTTCACTTAAAGATAATCTAGTGCCATTCATAAACGCATTTACCTATTAGTTCCTAGGGGAAAAATAAAATTAAAAGTCACAGTATCTTCTCATTCCCATGGGCCCTCTCTATGTTACAGCCTGGAAATCAAGAGGCAGTGTACCTGGAAACAGCCAGGAAAGTGCCATGTACCTGAACACCAAGAGCCTGATTGCTGCATTTGGAGATCTCACTGAAGCCCTCAGCAGGTGCTGAAGTTGCTGCAATCGACTTCTCCAATGTCACTGTGATGGCACTGACATTTACCTGCAAACCACTCTATAAACCTGAAGTGGTTTTGAGTCATTTGCAATAACAGCTATCAAACAAGCTTTTTACAAGCCTCACATTCCCCCCTGTGATGAGTGTAACCCTTTTCTGTAGCCAGGGAAGAGAAACCCACAGTAATTGAGTGCCCTGGAAAGTTGAGAGAAATCCATGCAGTAAATCAGTGTTGCATCTCTGCTTGTTATTAAATACTGAACAACCTTATTGTCATCTCCCTTCATGACAAACTTTTTATAGATGGGTTTTTTTTAAAGATACATCACTTACAAGCTTAAGGAGTCAGAGTCCTAAAAGTTGTTTGCAGCAGGGAGAGCTGGCAGGGCAGCACCCACCACGGTTCCCAGGACACCAACGCTGCCGACATCCAAACAAGCAACAAACCAGAACACGGCAGCCGATTCCCTTCAGCTGCCCACTCTCTGCAGTTTTTTCCCTTAAAGGACAAGCCAGTCCGAAATGTGCGTGCCATGATGAGGCTGCTGCAGGAGAGTTCATTAACTCACAGTGCCTCGGACTCCCGACACTGCCTGCCAGGTTTTTTGCTTTCTTACACAAATGAAAAGCTCTGCAGACAGTTTGCAGCAAAGCTAGACAAGTTTAACTACTACAGATTTTGCCTATTCTATTAAGTTCAGCATACCAGCTCCTTACTCAGCACTCCCAGTTCTGGGGGTATCTTTACCAGCTCTACTTTTGATTGTCTGAAGAGGAGAAAAACACACAGTAAAGTATTGAAAGTTCAGCATGCACACAAGCAACCCAAGAATAACTCAGCACTTCACAGCTGCCCACAAACCAGTCTCTATTTTATCGAGCCCCACCACCTGCCAGGCAGGACTATTTCTGTTGTCCTCATTTCCCCGCTGTTCTCTCCCAGCCACACGCACATGATGCATTCCCAAGCTGGGAACTGCAGCCCTGGACACCGGTTGCGGGTAAGAGCAGGTCCTGCCCCAAAACAGCACCGGCACACAACTCCAGGCAATTTTTCCCTGCTGTGAAAATCCCAGGAGCCCACTCCCACTGCCCATGGCCTGACGCTGGGGGGCTGCAACACTGGCACACCCCCTCCCCAATGCCCATCCCAAGCTGGGCTCCCATCAGGAAACCCCCGTGCTCTCTCTCCCCCGGCCACTCTAGGGGGGCATCAGCCACCCCTCCGGAGCCCAACACCCCCCTGCTCCACTGCTGTCACCACCCAGAGCCACAGACACCACCAGAAAAGTCCTCCTCACCACCCCCCCACCCTCACCCCACTACTGCCCCTTCACAGAGAGAAGAAGAGAGGATAGATTTATGCTTTTAATACATTTTATTAATTACCAAAATTTCCAGAAGCCAAATTTGGCAACTTTTTTTTTGTCTTCTGTAAAGTTTTTCATGCATAACTTGAAATTTATCAACTGCAACAAGTCAAGTGGTTACTTTAGAAGAGACAGAGACAAACATCCAGAATACAAACAGCTGTATCTGAATTAACAACATTTGTCTATTACTAACCTTATAAAGCAGGACGTGCCTTCCCTCTTATCAAAACCAAGCTGACAGATCTGCCTTTATACACACCCAACAGAATAAACTCTGTTATCGGCAAGGACGTTTTCCTTAAACGTTAGAAAAAAAACAAAGCAAAGAATGGAGTGACTGTCCATAAACCAGTCTGTACTTCAGTTCTTTTTAATCTACTTCTTCGATGGTGGGGCCACCGGAGCCGCCTGCCCCGGCCCCTCCATCTCCCCGGTACAATTTTGTGACGATCGGGTTGCAGAGTTTCTCCAGCTCTTTCTGCTTGTGCTCGTACTCTTCCTTCTCAGCCATCTGGTTGCGGTCGAGCCAAGAGACCACCTCCTTGCACTTGTCGAGCACTCTCTGCTTGTCCTGGTCACTGATCTTTCCCTTCAGTTTATCGTCCTCCACTGTCTGCTTCATGTTGTAAGTGTAGGACTCGAGGGAGTTCTTGGCTGCCACCCGATCCCGGTTAGCTTCATCCTCTGCTTTGTACTTCTCTGCTTCTTGCACCATGCGGTCGATGTCGTCCTTGCTGAGGCGACCCTTGTCGTTGGTGATGGTGATCTTGTTCTCCTTACCCGTGCTCTTGTCCACGGCGCTGACGTTCAGGATACCATTGGCATCGATGTCAAAAGTGACCTCGATCTGGGGGACTCCCCTGGGTGCTGGGGGGATGCCTGTCAGGTCAAACTTGCCCAGCAAGTTGTTATCCCTTGTCATAGCCCTCTCACCTTCGTACACCTGGACCAGGACGCTGCTCTGGTTGTCTGAGTAGGTGGTGAAGGTCTGAGTTTGTTTGGTGGGGATAGTGGTATTGCGCTTGATGAGAGCAGTCATCACTCCTCCGGCCGTCTCGATGCCCAGGGACAGAGGGGTGACATCCAACAGCAGCAGATCCTGCACGTTCTCAGACTTGTCTCCCATGAGGATAGCTGCTTGCACGGCAGCACCATAAGCCACGGCCTCATCGGGATTGATGCTCTTGTTGAGCTCTTTGCCATTGAAGAAATCCTGTAGCAGCTTCTGGATCTTGGGGATCCGGGTAGAGCCACCTACCAGCACAATCTCCTGGATCTGGCCCTTGTCGAGCTTGGCATCACGCAGAGCCTTCTCCACCGGCTCCAGGGTGCCACGGAACAGGTCAGCATTGAGCTCCTCAAAACGGGCACGAGTAATGGAAGTGTAGAAGTCAATGCCCTCAAAGAGAGAGTCAATCTCAATGCTGGCCTGGGTGGAGGAGCTGAGGGTGCGCTTCGCCCTCTCACAAGCCGTGCGCAGCCGCCTCACCGCTCGCTTGTTGCCGGCGATGTCACGCTTGTGCTTGCGCTTGAATTCTTCCACAAAGTGGTTCACCATGCGGTTGTCAAAGTCCTCCCCACCTAGATGGGTGTCACCAGCCGTGGACTTCACCTCAAAAATCCCATCCTCAATGGTAAGAATGGAGACATCGAAAGTGCCCCCTCCCAGGTCAAAGATGAGCACGTTCTTCTCTCCAGCCCGGGTTCCTTTCTTGTCCAGGCCATAAGCAATAGCAGCTGCAGTGGGCTCATTGATGATACGCATCACATTGAGGCCAGTGATGGTGCCGGCGTCCTTGGTGGCCTGGCGCTGGGAGTCATTGAAGTACGCTGGCACTGTGATGACAGCATTCTGCACCTTGCACCCTAGATAAGCCTCAGCAATCTCCTTCATCTTGGTGAGCACCATGGAGCTGATCTCCTCTGGGAAGAAAGTTTTCATCTCCCCCTTGTACTCCACCTGCACCTTGGGCTTGCCACTCTCATTCACCACACGGAAAGGCCAATGCTTCATATCTGACTGCACCGTGGGGTCATCATACTTGCGGCCGATGAGGCGCTTGGCATCAAAGATGGTGTTGGTTGGATTCATTGCTACCTGATTCTTGGCAGCATCCCCGATGAGCCGCTCCGTATCGGTGAACGCCACATAGCTGGGTGTGGTGCGGTTACCCTGGTCGTTGGCGATGATCTCCACCTTGCCATGCTGGAAGACACCCACGCAGGAGTACGTGGTGCCCAGGTCGATGCCGATCGCCGGCCCTTTGGCAGACATGGTGACGGCTGTCTGTGTTGCTTTTCGCCCGCGTCCACCCCGCCCGCTCACGCTGCCGCCGCGGCGCGATATGCCCGGCTCGCGCCGCCGCCGCCTGTTTTATATCCGCCGCTGCCGCTTCTGGAACCTGCCAGAACCCTGACGGCCAATCCGGACGCCCCTGGAACAGTCGTTGGGCCAATCGCCCCCGCGAGCCGCCGGGGAGTGCCCGCCCCCAATAGTGCGGCCAATCAGAACGGCGAGCGCCTACCCGCCAGCCCGCCCCTCCCGGGGGCCGCGATTCTTCCGGGTTTTTCTCGTGCGCCATCGCTCTCAGCCAATCCGTGCTCGTGCTGTGCGCTCGCCCCGCCCCCGCCGCGAACTCAGCTAGAAAGTTCCAGTTGAAATGACGTTATGCCGGAGATTGACAGCAGCGCTGCCCAATGGTAGGCGGGAGCGAGCCGGCGGGGTGGGGCTGTGCGGTCGCTACGGGACGCCCCTGCGCTCCGCCCGCTCGGACCCGCGGGGTGTGGGGCGTTGCGGGTTCGGGGACGCTCTCGCCGTGCGGTGTTTGTCATTCCTGAGCGTTCAGCTCGACACTGGGGAATTTGCCCTTATTTAGTCGCAGGGCTGCAGAAATTTCGCCCTCCTTCCCTGACACAGACACACACCTCCCGTCAACCTCTCCTCCGATTGTCAGGGCGGAACGGCCGTCATCCCTCCCCCGCCGCGGCGACCCCCGTACTGTCATGGCGGAACGCCTCCCCTCACGGAGCTCCGCGCCCTCCCGCTGAGGGAAAGTGCCTGAGGGAAGGTCCCGCCGAGCCCGTGTTTAGCCTTATTTCGCCCGAACTTGGCGGGCTGACAACACCCCAGCCCCGTGTCTGTCCCATTACACAAATTCAGGGAATGGCACCGTGTTCTCCCCACCTGCCCCGGCATCAGAACTGAGGGAATGGCACCGGCGGGGCTTTGGGGGCCCTGTTGCTGCGTGTTCCTGCGTGGTGACCATTCTTGAACCGCCTCCAAATTCTTGTCTGTTGTGCTAATGTGAGATGCCGTCACGCCTACGTTTAGCAAAAGCTATGGAGCTATTAACTCGGAGCTAGGAAAGTGCTTTGATGAAAATATATTAAACATGAAAATCCACTGTGGTTTCTCCAAATTATGCCTCCTTACTCTGAGACAAACACTTCAAAATATTCCAGTTCTAGTAAGGAGGGCAAAACACCGTCCTGAGGTTTGTTTTTTTGTTGTTGGTTTTTGGTTTGTTTTTTTGGGTTTTTTGTTTTTGTTTTTTTTTTTTTTTTAATACAGGGAATCATAGTAGCTCCTTTTCAGCTCTTTTAAAAGTGTTGCTAAAAGTTTGCTATCCATAGACTTCGGGAGTTATGTGAGGGGATTAATGTCGCTGTATGCTTGAATTCTCTTTCATTAGTTTTGCCCTCAGCCTTCAGCAGTTTGCTATACCTGGCCTCATAGAAAATGGTTTCTAGCTTTTTACAGAGTGACTTGTATTCACACAATTACTACAGGCACTGTAACTCGTGTTCAAAAATATCCTGATTTCCAATAGTGTATTTTTCAAAGCCTTTTTTACAAGACATCAGAACTCCACCTCTTCTGTGCATTGTGTGTGTAATGGAAGAGCCTGGATTTCTGACTGTACATATTGTACGTGCTTAAATAACTATTATTCTTCCATGGATCCTTGGTCCTTTTTTTTTTTTCCCCACACGGATTCTGACCTTGGAGCAATCCAAAAGAAGTCACTGGAAAATGGGAACCATCAGCTGTCCCTGCCTACAAGAGCTGCTCTGTATATCCTGTGTGCATATTTCTTTGATGGGGAAGGGTGTCGGTTTCTCTTGTAGTTAGACCAGTGACTGATTCATCACTGAACCATCCCTTCCTGTAATTCAATGCCACTTCATTCAGTTGATTGTATTATGTGGAACAGGGAGAAATGCCAGAGCAATACATAGAGAGGTGGATAATAAATTCTGTTTCAGCTAAAAAGTTGATGATGTTTATTACTTGTATCCTTGTGAGGACTGTCCCTTAGGAACACTTACAATGCACAAGAACCCTGTTTTAATGGCTGCAGTACAAACTCAGACCCTGTTATTCCAGAGTATAAAGAAGACTCCTGCCTCAAAAACATATGTATAGAAACAGTAGATGGAGAGAACAAGTGGAGTAGGAAATAGCACAATATTGATTAACACAATAAACAGCCTTTGCAGCAAAAATAATCTGATATCTCATTCAACTACGGCTGTAATTGAACAAGGTTTATCCAATTTAAAAGTGACATTTCTTTTCTTTTGCCCAAAGCTTTTAACTATATGTTTATCAGCCCAGGCACAAAATATATACAACAGCTCCAGGCAACACTTGTTTGGGGTTTCCTTGGCCCAATAACTAGTGTGGCCCTGATATGGTTGTGCTGATACCCACATGTGCTGGTAACCTGCAAAAAAAGGTGTTTGCATTGACTGGATGACTGCTCACCCTGAGAGTGCTCCCTCAGTCCTATTTCATCACTTGAGTTGTATTGCTGTAGTAAATCTGGGGAAAAGATCTTGGAGTAACACATGAGCACACCATTTTTATGCTGCTGGTATAAAGAGACATACTAAGGAAAAATCCAAAGGTCTCTGGATTGAGGCTACCAAAAATTTCCTTTAGCCTCTTGCTGAAGTATTTCTTTTCCAGCTGGGCACACAGGTGATGTTTTCTTCTGTAAGGTGATATGTCTAGGTCCCAGCTGCTTTTTAAACTTTCCTTCCTACTTAGTCAGAGGTTCATGTGATGTTCTTGCCATCACCTCTTGCTGATGTCCTAAGAGAAAGTCCAGTCTAACGAGAGGGAGCGGCCTCTAGAACCTCATTAGACGTATTCTCTCTTCTCAGCAGAGCTATTACCAGCCTGCTTTTTGTCAGCAGTTTGTGAGCCAACTCATCCATGCAGTCATCCTCTCATACGGGAAGAGCCACATGATTCCCTTTTATGTTGCTTCATATGCAATCATGGTACAGGTGAGCCAAACCAACTGGTTCAGAAATTAAAGAGTGAGCTTTATGGGGAGGACTTCAGCACAAGTCTGATTTTCCCTTTAACAAAACATTTGCTGTTATTCCTTCATCCTGAATCTGTAAGCCATATTTTCACAGCAACTTCCAGAGCAGCAGTTTGGCACCCCTGGCAGTGGCAGGCCCCTTTCTGATCCATTTATTTGTGTTTAGGATCGATTATGCACCCATGTCTCCTGTTGGCAGGCGTTATGTAATACGCTGTAGGCTATTCTCCATTACACCACCCAGCCAGAAATGAAGATGATATTTAGATTTCTTCAGTGAAGCAAGACCTCAGTATCTGGAGCAGAACTGAGAACTCAACCCTTATCCTTATCTTGATAAAAGGAAGATTTTTTCCCCCAAATGTTTTTAAGGCAATGTAGTATAAAACTAGGACTGAACCCAAGTTACAGTTCAGTCAGACATCGGTCACTTGGATCATTAAGATGAAGTTGAAATGCAATGAATGATTTTTTGGCAGTCAGAAGACCATAAACCTTAAATTCTAGTATCCATTTCCCTCATATCCATTTCCCTCATATCCATTTCCCTCGTAAAACTATCCCAAAAATTGCATAAATCAGATTGTATTGGTGAGAATGGATTATTTTATAATACAGCAATCAGTTCAGAAAAGTCTAAGCAACTGCTGTTCTAAGATCAAGTAATACTTTGTCACGATACCTTTTCATCATTGAAATTCTTCATCTGGTTTATGAAGAACTACCAGTGTTTAAAATGACAAGATTCTTCTAACAAGGTGTTGCATTAAAAATCATAGTGTATGTGTGGGGAACTATGTAACTTACTTTGTATTTATATACCTCCAGGTTTTGTGCACAGCTGCTCCTTGTTAATTTAAAGGGCAGCCACAAGACATCATCTTACTTAAATAAGTGCTCCTTTGTTTTTGTGAATAACAAGTAAAGTTCTGCAAATCTGTATAACGTGGTTTTTGGCAAACTACACAAATGCATGATCAGTACTACGAAAATATTCAGAACAGCAGAACACAGGGCACTGTAATTTCATACTGCCAAACCAGGAGTTCAAAACTCGTGAGTCAGATCTCCTAAAATTATAAACCTAGTGGCTTCATTCACCTTCTGGCTTTTTCATCTTTACCATATGTTCAGATTACACTTTCAGGATTTTCCATGTAATTTGCAGGCCTATTTTTCTTTTAATAAATAAAATAGTTCATTGCACCATCTCACAACTGAAACCAGGCTGCCTCAGATTGATTAGACTCAATAGAATCATGGAAGTTGTCAACACTGATTAAACTAATGCTTGATGTTTCAAGGAATAATTATTTTATAATTAAGTGGGTTTTAAGCACATTTATTTACATAGACTTCTGACAGTTTGTTGAGGCATGATTAAAAGCTGAAGTTAGTATCACTAGTGCTAACTAGATAAACTGGTGTGCTGTGCATTTTAGGCAGTGAGTTCTTTATTCCTTTAACTGCAGCCTCCTTTTCTGGGAGCCAGTACTAGCTCTACTGACACTCCTAAGCAAGTGACTTTAAAGCAAAACATTTTCCAGTAATTACAGAATCAGACCAGAACAGGATCTTAACAGGTCATTTAGTCCCATTTTGTGTTTAACCAAGATTTCCTTTCTTACAGTTTAAGGCAATTATTTTTATTCATACTGACTATGGCTGTGAGAAACAGTTGTGCCATTTTTCTTTGCAACCGGATTTTCTATATGAAAATCATTGTGTTTTCCCTCCACCATCTCTTCTGTAAAATGACTTAAAATCACTCAACCTGTGCTCAGAAGCAAAGTCTTCTTGGTTTCCAGACATTCACTGCTTTCTCCTGGATTCTCTGCATGCACCTTGTATCTTAGTTTTCAAGTGCTATGCTCAAAACTGGAGACATTACCAGCTCTTGCCTTGGTGGTTCTGAAGGAACAGATGATACTCCAGTTTCTACATTTCAGTTTTTACCTTTATTTGCAACATCATGATGTTGCAGATTAATTTTCAGAATACAATCCAAAATAATGCATCAATTCCTTTCTATTGAAATTGAAAGGGTAGATTTAGTTTAGATATTAGGAAGAAATCCTTTACTGTGAGGATGAGTGAGGCCCTGGCCCAGGTTGCTCAGAGCAGCTGTGGCTGCCTTATCCCCAGGAGTGTTCAAGGCCAGGCTGGATGGAGCTTTGAGCAACCTGGTGTGGTGGAAGGTGTCCCTGCCCATGGCACAGGCACTGGAACGAGATGATCTTTAAGGTCCCTTCCAACCCAAACCAATCTAGGATTCTATGAAATTAAGCAGCTGTTCTTTACTTGCACAGCCAATGGTTCCAGCTTGCACTTGTTCCTATTAAATATGTTTTCAAATCCTGTCTGCACCTTGCCAGGATTATTCATTATTCTAATCTTAGCTGTTAATGTACCTGAACTCTGCTTGGTCTTGTTTGAAGATTAAAAATATTAAAAGGATACTCTATATGGTCCAGGGGGTAAACAAATGAAAACAAAGTATTTTATCTAGAACTGCTGAGATGGGGTTAAACAATACACTGCAATTATTGGCAGTAACTGTAAAGCTGGAAAATTATACTAAGTCTTAAACAAGATAAATAGTGTACTATAAACACAGGCAAAGAACAATACTTCTTACTAGAGATCAGTATATGATTCATCTCTCAGATTTACTGATATGCTTAGTGTGAACAATTTTTATAATAATTGAATGATAGCATGCTAAAATTTTCTCATATTCTCATTTCTGTGATTATTTGATAATTATTCATCTCTCTTTTCCCTCTTGTCATTAGCAGGTGAATGTGAAAAACACAGGAGCTGATGAAGCAGGTGGTAACTTCACCCTGTTGCCAGGACTGTTATCAACTCAGGTATAAGATGGAATTAAATGAGAATAATAAGCAGATTTGTAAGAGTATTTTATTAAAGATACTGTTGCAAAGCACAGAATAAGCTTTAAAGATGATGATAACTAACCTGGAATGTCTTTACTGATACTCTACATAGACTAGAAGTAATTGCTACGTTACAGAACAGTCACAGCCTGTTCTAGATGCCCTATACTATACACTTTGTATACTGTTGAAGGCAATGCTATATGTTCTCTCCTTCTCTCCTCTGCTTTGTGGTGCTCCTAATCATAAGGTCCTTCCTGTTTTCTATAGAAAGGACATCCCATTTGCTCTTAGATTTCTTGTGCCTTCTCCCTGCAGAGTCCCCAGTGGTATCCAGCTTTGCCCAGGTATTCACCATCCTCCCCTTTGCTCCACAGAGCCACTGGGACTGAAGTGTCAGCATTTCAGTGCTGCACTGGTGGCTTTTAAAATACCTACATTAATGTTTAAGGTGTTATGTGTTAATAGAGCTGATACCTTCAATATCTATATGCTGAAACATTGGGGGGCTATGTAATTAGATTAAGCAACCACATTCAAAGATATCTGAACATCTTTTCTTGCATTTGTATAGTAACTTTATAAACTCAAAAAAGAGTAAAGCAAGCACAGACACATGCCCTATACAAGCTGCAATACAGACAATATTGTACACACTTCGTAACAACAGTAATGAAAATGATGCCAATTATAAATAAAATTATAGACAGACTCTTCTTGAGATAACAGTTATAGTGAACAATGAAACATCCTTTTATATCATGAGTAGAATTAGTAAGATACGTAACTACAGCAGAATATAATCAGCATGTTTAGTCTGCTTACATGTCTTAATTTGATCCACTGTTGTCTGAGGGAAGCAAAAGAAATTAATATTTTTATAATTCATGCTTGCCCTAATTTGGAACATTTACTGCCTTATTGCTTTTTTGGTTAGGGTTTTTTCCCCCCCTTTAATTTGGCTGGAAACATTAGTATACCTAAAATGTTTAAATCTAAACATGAACACCTGATTCTCTTCTTCGAGCCAGCTTTTGCAAGGCTTAGCTCCAGAACAAGGTGCACCCTGTGCCCTGTGAAGATTATTTCACATTTGCTCATCTCCTTGTTGGTAAAAAATTTTCACCATTTTTTTTAAAAGACCAGAGCACCACTTCTTTACTCTCCACATACAAGCACTGTGCTCCATGGAAGGTCCTCTTCAGCTTGCAAATGATGATCATGGCAGCAGGGGAAATCAAGTCAGCTGGATCTCTCTCACCATCCTGTCCTTCCTCAGGGACCCTCTGTCCTCAGTTTTTAAGATTTTTTTTTCACCTCTCTTTTTGTTTTTTTTTTTCTTTTTTAACACTTGATAGTTTAGCATTGTGCATGAGTATACACTTGCAATGTTTGAACTAAAAAATCTACACAGTTTTTGACAGCAACTCTAAGAAGCCTCATTTCAGAAAAGGAGCATTCCAGCGTGTGAATAGAAATTTTGCAAATTCATTTCAGTGCAGCCCTCAACACCTGGCATCTGCCTCTTTTGGCTGTCTGCTCCATGAAAGACTTCAAATTTGTTTTTTACAGCTGTAAGTAATAGTCACAAGGAAGTAAGATTTATAATACGTAGAAGAGTCCAAAACAACTTTTACTGCATGTTCTAATTTGACTGCTTTGGTGCCTTTTGCGACTGCTGCAGTATGTCAAAAAAGCAAAGGTGGTGCCAATTCAGATCTGGCACACGAGGTTCTGAGTTTTTATGAAATCTTTTGCCGACCAGTTCGTCCTCATGTCTTCTCCAAATCTGGTTCTCTCAGTTGTTCAGAAGCTTAGAAGTCCCTATTTCACTACTGCCATGCAGAAAAGAAATGCAAGAAAAATATTAAAAGTCAGAAGCCCGCACTGCAGTACTGTATTTGCTAGCATGATGTGGTCCCTCCCACCTCACCATGTGTGGTTTTGCTCTAAATACCCATCCTTCAGTTATATTCAGAGCACCCACCACAGTCAGGAACTCTTTTAAAAAGCCATACATTTCCTTCAACCCCTACCCCACCAGAACATGACCTTAAACAATGTTGTCATCTTGTTTCAGAAACTTTCGCTTCTTTTTCCTTTGCCTTCTGTTTTCAAAACAGCTACAGATTTGCTGAAGAAAAACTTCACTTCCCAAACCTCCCAGAAGTAACTTTTCATACTGTGTGTGTTACTTTCCAGCAGTGGTTTATGCCTTGGCTTAGTGGATGCTCAGAATGTTGCACAAGTATTATTTCCCCTCAGCCACGCATAGCTTGGAAGATCCCCACTCTTGAATACTTCTTACTGCTTCATATTTGACTGTATCTTTGGTTGTGGGTTTTTTTATCTTGCCTAACTCAGAGGTAACTGTTATGTATTTACTCGACACACACACCCCCCCACACACCCCAAATTCTTATTTTAGGTTAAATGCAGATAAATTATATAAGTATTTCTTTAAATCTCTTTCAACCACACTAGTTCATGACAAATATGAGCAGCTTTGTGCCTGATAGGAACAATCAAGAAACTGGAAATGCATGGATGTAACTTTTGAGGACAATCCTCAGGGTTGTTGAGGTTGGTTTTTGTTTTTTTTTTTTTGCACATTGACTCCTTTCTCTGGATATGTGAATCATATTGTACAAAGTATATGATTGTGCCCCTTCTGGGTAACTTAGACTTGGTGTTTATGTGAGACTGTGGCAGCCCTGGCCCAAGTGGTTGTGTCTACACTGCAAAGGCTGCACACAAAGCCAGGTTTAGCAGCTCTTGGCATTACTTACCTGCCAAAGCATTCTCAAGGCCAGCTGAGGGCTGAATTTCCTGGCACACCTTTGAGAGGAAAGACTCGAGTGATGCTCCACACCTCGGTGTGCACCGTGGCCAGGCCCTCACTCAGTGCATGTGCCAGGCCCAGGCTCGTCTGGTATTTTATCTGCCCTCTGTGCCATGTCACCTACTTATGGTGGGCAAGAAGGCCAGCTGGGACAAAAGGCTTTTGTTTTGTGCCACAAGGACGATGTGAACAGGGGAAACAGGTCCTGGCCAAACTGCTACCTTCAAAGTACTGCTGGTTCTGGCAGCCAGGCCATGTGTCTGCCTACCATATTCTTAAAATCTTGCAGGGGAATTCACTGGACTGGTGCTGTTATTGCAAAGTTAACTCTTACATGACTAACTCAGAAGACAGGAAGTACCTTTTTTTTTTTTTTTTGTAAACTAACAAAGGAGGAAAAAAAAGGTGTTCTAACTACAGTATGCAAGTGAGCACTGCTTTTCCCCAGGCAAGATCAGTGTTTATCATTGCTGTTCATTACCATGCCGGCCTGCACTTTGCAGTCCAAAATCTCTGTCATTTGCAAATCGTAGACAACTCATACACACAGCTGAGCTTCATTCCACCAACTCCCTCAAATAATACATCGGCTGTGCTGTGTGGGACCACCTCAGATTGCGGGAAGGTGGGCTGCCTGTGAATATTAAATCACATTTTTCCGATGAGACAGCAGAAACGCTGCTGATCAGTGCCAACTGTGGTGGGGCGGGGAGTAGCACACACAGAGCTGCCGGCACTGCCGAGAGCCTGCAGCCCACAGGAAGGGAGATCAGAGATAAAACGTTGTGCCCTCCTCGCAGACTCTAAAATCGCCCCGCTGCCCTAAGCACAGAAGCTGTTGGGGGATGCACAGCTGCGGGAGGACCCGCTTCACCCTCCTCCCAGCAAACGGGAGCATTCCCGCCCTGGGAATGGGCACAGGCGCGTTCCCAGCGAGACACGAGATGGCGCTGGAAGCCCCATTCCCGCATCCTGAGCATCTGCAGAATTCCAGCCCTTCCCAGAGCTCACAGAGGATGCGGCTCCTTCCACTTCATCAAAGTCAGAGGAAGTCTGTGATTAGCTGGATGTTTACAAATAAAAGGAGGATCTGGAGACAGATCAAAGATGACTCTCCAGATTTGGCCCAATATCAGGTTCCTGCGCTAACAGCATTTACATGGGTTTCATTCTTATGTTCAGTGGCTGAACTTGGTGTATCTCATCATGCATTAATAATGCTTTTTTAAGGCTTAGTGCATTTATTAGAAGTCTGACGATTCAGCCAGCTAAGGACCTGAAGAAACAAAACAACATGCCTCAGCCAACAAGATCTTCCAGGCTCCATCTAAGAGAAGCACCCACTGGATTCTTCCTCACCCTGCTTCCTGCAATGTAAAGGGAACCAAGAAGCAAAGATAAGCACTGTTCCAAAATCCAAAGGATGTAGTACTTCAGACATAGTAAACAGGACCAGTAGCTCCTCTAACATTCTCTTAACAGTCTAAGTAGCTTGGATGGTCCAATCAGACTGTATATGCTTTTCACTGAGGAGTCTGTAGTTTATCCAGGATCTTAGTGACTTTGTCCCAGCCCAAAGGACCAGGGAGAGAAGCAGATGGGAGATAAAAGATGTGTGTGAAATACACTGAGTTAATGTATATCTGTGCTAAGGGACATCTTTGTTTTGACTCTGTGTAACAAACCAACATAGTTTGTGAGGTCTGGAAGGCCACAGACTATTCCTTCTCTCATAGTAGTGCTCTGTTTGAAGTTGGTATTTCTGTTTGGGGTCTAAGCCACACTGAACTTGATCAAATAAACATTCTTCAAAGGAAACTGCCTTTGAACTATTTAACTCTTTGAACAACAAACTAAAACTGAAAAAAACCTGTAACAATTACTGTAAAATCTTTTGTGTCTTGACTGAATTATTTTTAAGTTACTGTACATCAGAACCTGTCTCTTCTGGCAGAACTGACCGTGTCAGCAATGGCCAGTAAAATCTAAGTGAAACACAATCCATCTGAAAGCAGACTAGGTGGGGCTAACCCTCAGACTTCCAGGCACGCAGAATATTAAGTGTCATATTTTGCAGCATATGTAAGTGTACACAACTTCTATTTAATACACCTGATAACAATGTAGCTCAGACATCTGAGCTCTCTCCTGGGCTGTGGGACATACTAAGACAATTTCTTCATCAGTTCCAAGCAATCCTACCCTTTATTTCCTGTTCCTACAATACTACTCCATTTTCCCAAAGGAGGGATACTTCAGATTTTGTTTCTTAAAACGTTTCTGATTTGTGTAAGTAATTCAACAACCAGTGGCTAGAAACCAGAACCCCAGTAGTTAAGAAGGTGGGACTCTGTACCAGTGGGTACCAGTAGGAAACCCACAGGCAGGGAAGAAACCAGAGCACCATCTTTAGCATCCTAAAGAAAAGCCTTAACAAGGACTTGTGTAAGAGGAGCGTAACCGATACCAGAAGTCTGGTGTATCTGCTGCCAAAACCAAAAGCAATTTATGGTATTCAGCAAACTCTATTTTTAGTCAGCTTATCTGCATTTCCACAAACTTTCATGGTCTTTGGGGCTTTTGCCATGGAGAGAAGGACAGTATGTTATTTTTCCCTTTCATTTTCTGGGGAGTCAGAAGCAGGAGTCCCTCTGGTGACCACCCGCAATGTAGTGGGATGGTTACCTAAAAAGGAGAGAACAGGTATTACTGAGTTGTGTAGATTCAAGTGAACATGTGAGAACTATTAAGAAAAGGCAACTTCTTAGCCCTAGTCATTGCTTTAAAACAGGAAGAAAGCAAATCTTCCTTTTCAAAAAACAGAAGGCAAATCAAAGAGCTGAAAGGATGCATTTTTAAAATAGCAACCTTGTCATCAGGGGAGATGGGGAAAAAGAGAGGGGGAAAGACTGATTTTTGCACCTTTTGTGTTGGCAACGCAGCTGCTGCAGAGACCTTGGCAACTGCTGACACTGGTGGCACTTTGCCAGACAGACAAGTTAAGAAACTAAGGATTTACAACAGTCCTAATTTCCAGTGGACCTCCTACAATCTACACAGCTTCCAGGATTTAGAGGCCTATAAGGGATGCTCTCACTCCCTGTCAGGAGTCTTGGGATGTCTACAGAACTACAAGACATACTTATCCGAAGTGACATCTTACTTGCAAACAAAAAAATAAATAAACCCCAAAATCTCACTGATGCAAATCACACATGAATTTAAGTGAAAACAATAAATGCAGCAGAACTTTGTCAGAGAGGGAAGTTCTTGAACCATTTTTTTTTCCTCCCACCGGAAATTCTAGATGCAGCATTGTTTTTGTGGTTGTAGCTGCAGGAAGATTTACTATGGTTTTTAGTATGCCAGAAGGCACAGGAAAGGATTAAACCTTTTCATTTTCTTGCAAGAGAATCAGAGAGCCTGACCACGTCTGAACCTCAAGGTTGCTGGGGTGAGGTGTGCCACGCTGGCTACACAAAAGAGAAAGTCAAAGCCTTGGACCATCTGAGGATTTCTCATCTCACAGTTCTGTTATGTTCCCTTTAATATATAAATATGAAACTTTTAAAATATATTTCCAACTACTCTTACACAGGGAATCTGCGTGAATTACTGACAACCATTTCTCTAAAAGCATGATGCCCAACATTGTTTTCTTACACCTTAATAAAAAAATCCCCACCCTACAAGATATTTGAGGGCAAAAATAACCCAAATAAAGGTCTGATAGCATTTCTCCTACAAAGCTGGCACAGGCCATTCAAGTACATTAAAAGGAACATGGGCTGTTTGTTTCAGGGCAGAATATTTATAGTCATGATGAAGTGATTCCTGAGTCATGAGCTCTACTGCCCTGTTACAAATTAAGATTTGTCTTTCTGCATTAAAAAATAAAATCACAATTAATTCCAGAATTGTGGAAGTGACTGTAAAAGTAGCAGAAGACACTTAATTTATAAAATGTGTCCTGATTTTTGGCATCTTTCCCCTACAAAATCTCAGCCTACTCACACATCTCAAGAATACACTGCACAGCAATATTTTAGGAGTTTTTTGGAAGTTGGAAGAATATACAGAAAACTGGTTTATAGCTGAGAACTACAGAAATGTCAGCTTTTGAAAACATGTTCCTAATTTCTAGCCTTCAGCAGACTTTTATAAAGTCAAATTAGTCATGCTTCATCTTGTAGGTCTTTAAGTCTGCGACAAGCATCAAACCAGCTGAGAATTAGGGAAGTCAGAAGATTTGATTTTTAACCCTCTGAGACTGAGAAGCACTTAAAAGTCAGAAGCACACAGGGATAGTAAGAGATACTGGCAGCATCAGCTTAATTTACACATGGAATTACCCCAAGCTTTCAGCATTAGACCAAAAATGAGACAACTGTCTCCCCTTACTATGAAAAGCAGAGAGGGGCACAGGGCAACAGAGGAACTCCACAGCTGCATCTGGGCCCACAGCTGGAGGGCAGGAAGGCCAGAGGAAGGTGGGAGCCATTCCTGGTGTTTGGCCAGACAAGGGGCCCAGCTCATTCCTGGCCTGGGGCCAGGCCAACCACACAAACCCAGCGGCGCGGAGCACTACCCAGTCTGCTTCAAGAAACACTAAGAAAGCTCCAGAGCATATTTGTGGGATGAGCTGAGTGCAGGAAGGTTTCCAGTTCTCACGAAGAGGGCAGATAGCAGAGATGTGTCTCATTTGTAAGAAGCTGGGCTGCCTTTTTCCTTATCAGGAAATAGGAGATGATGTGAGAGTTCAGCTTCCCCGAGGATGCTTGGGGGAGACAGAGACCGAGTTAAATTCGGGATATGCTCTAAGTTCTGGTACAGCTCGTTTAAGCAAAGGAGCCCCCTCCCAGCCACTCATTCCTCCTCTTGTGCCACCCTTTCTATTGTGCTTGCACAAGATCTGACAGAGAGATGCAGAGGGAAGCACAGCAGGGAACTGATCCAGCCAAAAACCAGCCCCAGAGGGAATAGAAAAAAGGCTGTTATTTGATTCAATTCATGGTGAAGCTACATAGATCCGTGCTTTTTGACAACGGAGAGGGTGGCACACAGGGGAGAGAGAGGAGAGCTGAAACTAATGGGGAGAAGTAAAGGATTGCCAGGGCTCAAGGTGGCACAGCCTCCAGAAGCAAATTCGTGTCCTCACAAATAGCTTTGAGACTCTTGATAGTTTAGCACTAGAATATTCAAATACAATCGTGTAGTCAAACTATGCACTTTTATAACAATGTATTTTTAATACATTCTCCAGGGCAATATATTTTCTGTCTTCAGCTTTGAATAAAAAATACACTGAATTATATGTTTTACATCAACTGAAAATATTACATCGAGAAGTCCCCTAATTAAAGCATAAATTCTTAGAATTCCATGATACTCTATTTATTGAAACCAAGATTTCTCCACAGACCTGTTGGCTACAAATATCATTATACACAAATGTAAATACTCTTTGAACTAACAAGTCAGCAGGAAACATTTACAAGTATATATATATTAACATTTTAAACATCTCCTCTGAAACTGAAAAGAAGCTCAACAGCTTTTGTGATATCTTAAAGCTCATACCAGGTATTCATGAATTCCCTCTTTTTAACTTTCAGTAAATCTTGAAAGCTAAGAGCTAGGCTGGCCACTTATAAATTCTCAGGATTGCAGCCCACAGTACTGCCAAAATGAGAAAAACAACAGAACACAGAGAGGTCCTCCAAAAATAAGAATAGCAAATCGCTTAAAAATATAACTTATGGCATCCAGCAAATCTTTTTCTTTCTGGCTACGCCTTGTGCAATGCTTGCACCTCCAGTTTTAAAGATAAGTGCTTTAACACGCTAATATTCACTAAGGAGATGCAAAGGAACAATGTTATGGCAACAGAAATGTACAAATTAGAGGAAAAGAACTCAAATAAAATATATTTCCTTCCTCTTCACGATCTTTCAAGTAACAGCAAAACTTGTAGCATAACTGCTGTTGATTTTTTTTCATGTCTGCTTTTGTTCAGTCTCCACATTAAATCATTTTGTCATGGTAGGAGCACTGAAACACCATCATTTCACTCTCCTGCAGATGTTGTCCCATTCTGGGGAGAACATTCAGGAGTGGCCAGCCCCAGGCTGCCTCAGCACCCAGACCTTCTCCCCTTTCATAGCAGCCAAATTCCTCCTGTCACTCCAGGCCTTTTCTCTAACAGTCCCATGCTGTTTCCCTGCACGCTTTTACATGTCATCTTAAATACTCCTCTATTTAAACACCCATCTACTTGCAAGCCAGGCTCTGACTTGTTTATGTTCTCCTATACTCCCCTTGATCACTTCTCAGGCTACTTCAGTCATTCTGATTTTTTCTGCCTACATGTAAGTAGATCCACTTTTAAGCTTCCCTGCAGTGCAATTCATGCTCTTTGTGAGCCTTAGCAAGGACTTTCATACATGTGAACTCGAAGGCACTGGGTTTTGTTTCACTAGAACAGGAAAAAACATCAATTCAAGTTCAGTTGGAAAGGTTTAACAAACTTTACTTTGAAAGGCTACTACAACACAGCTTGTAATTGAAAAACAGAGGTACTCAGGGTGTTTATAAAGTTAGATAGTACACGTAAATACCATCATTCCCAGCTTCTCCATTTAACTTCTGTAGCTGGCAGGTCTACTTACACTAGGAAGTCACAATTTTCAAGAAACATTTTTGGGTCAAGTTCAGACCAATAGGCTGTAAACAAGGGCTCCTGATCCTGAGCAGGAGGCTCTATAAATCACCCTTAGCCCTTCACTGAATTCAGGACTGATGCCTTACACGGCAGAGGTCACCTCCTGCTTTTCAGCAAGGTCTTTAGTCTGGGCTGTGCTGTGCCCCCGCAGCGCTGCGGGCAGCGGGGCCGGCCGTGCTTGGTACGCGACCCGCGTCCGTGAGCTCATGGCTCAGGCCCACAGCTCCCCAGCCAAGCTGAGTCATCCTCACTCCGCTCTCACAGCCGGGACATTTTATCCACTCCTCCAGCCACCCCCTCCATGCCACCTTTGGGATTTGCTTCCCACCGCACAGCTCTAATCCTGCCTGCCTTTGCCACTCCCTCCCACTCAGGATCTCTTCTCCCACTCAGTCTTCCCGCTCCTCCAGTGCCACGAGACCCTCCTGCCAGCTCCCCCAGTGCTCTCCAGTGCTCCTTCACTTCCCTTGACTGCTTTTCCCAGTCCAGCTGAGACTGTGAGGGATAACCCACATGTCAGAGAATCACTGTGTGCAGTGTATGAATCCCCCAGCTCTGGAGTGCTGGAGTGTATTCATGCCTGTGCTCTTTTGGTCCCAGTGTTATCGAGGACTCAGTTGACTTCAGCGTCATACAAGAAAACAAAGGACTGAGCAGTTAAAGCAAAACACTAAAAGCCCACTAAACTGCACCCAAAGCAGTTAGTGCCTCAGAGCAGCTGCTGGCTCAGGACCAAGGGCTGGTGGGGGAGCCTCCTCCATCACTGCAGAAATGCACACGTCTGCCAACAAGAGAAATCCTAATGCACATTTAAAACTGAATAAACGCAAGGCAACTCACACTACTTCTAACAGTTGAAGTGGAGATTCTGAATTGTATTCAATCCTCTGAATTGTCTAAATTAAAACTTGATACCCCTCATCATCTCCAAGAAACTAGGAATGACATTCAACTCTGCCAGAAACAAGCACATGAAAGCCCTGGACTAGACCATCGGCTCCTGGCTCCTATTCTCAACCCCACCATTGGCACATGAGGTGATAGGACATTTCAGTTGGAAGGGACCTGCAATGATCATCTACTCCAACTGCCTTAATTGCTGATCTAAATTACTTTCTCCCTCCACAGCTCAGCGGGAAATAGCATTACCACCCTCTCAAATAAAGTGAGATCTGCTGGGAGAAAGTACAACTAGATTTTATTTTTTAATTGTTTTCTCCACAATTATGTATTAGGATCCTTTTCTCCACCCCATCACAAATCACACACTTAACAAACGTTTAGACAGCTGGTGCCTAAGAGTCAAAGCTAGTTGCTCTCTCAAAGGCCAAAGTGCCTCACTGAATTGGTGTCAGCTGGTACTTAGTAGGATTTTTATATTCAATTAAATTAAGAGACAAGCTGCATAGATTCGGGTTCTGCTAGAATCAGAAAGGAATCTTAAAAGGCATAAAATATCTTTACATTTATTAAGCAAACTCTGCAGTCTTTTCTTGTTATATTCTTGTTGAAAAACAGAACATTCATAAAGTATCATGAAAACAAGAAGCAAAAATACCCTAAGGTCCCAAGCAGTGGGACTATCTCCACACCCACCCTGCTTTTAACTTTCCAACACAAGCAGCAAGGCACGGTTCACAGCTAGGCTGAAAATGCAGTCTTCAGTGCACATGGCCATACTGCATTCCTAGCAACCCACCACAGCCACTCCTCCCTTGTATGTTAGGATAAGCAGGTTAAATATACCCAGAGAGGTACAGACAGTGAAAGAAAGGCCAACATCAGTTGAACAGTTCTGCTAGGACTTCCCGTCTGGAAAACGACCACTGTGCTGGAACCCCTCGGTTATCCCAACAGTCATTAACTCCCTTCCCCTTGTGCACAGCAGCCCGAGCCTGCAAGGGTTAACTGAGCCTATGTGCTCTCACCCCTGGGAAGCACCTTCCAACAAAGCCAAGAAGCAGGGGACCAGGACAGCCAGCTCTGCCCCTACAGCAGAGTCAAAGCACAAAGGGTTATTTCTTGGCATTGTTGGTTTGGGTTTTGGTTTTGTTTGGTTTTTTTTCATTTTGAAAATTGATTTGGGGATTACGAAAAATTAGGCTCTTGCACATCAATCACTGGGGTCTAAAATTTTCACATGAAGAAACAACACATGAAAATATTAAAGCACTCATCTTACGGACATGGATCCGAGAACTGTTTAATAGCAGTCAGTGAAGGGGTAACATTGTGCTTTTAATCTACAGTTTAAAAATAATGATTTGTATATCTACGTAGTAAAACAATAAAATTAAGAACAGAAACTGGTATTAGGAAACAGTGAAAATGTAATAATTAAACACATGATGCTTTTCAAAGCTTTATACTTAATGAGCCTAAATAGACACCTATGGTTAGGAGGGTCTTAAAAAAATAATAAAAAAGAGACTTATTTTCAAATTTTTTTTTCCTTTTCAATTTTTTTTACTATACTTATGCTTTGCTTTGGTGTTCTCTCTGCTGCCAACTTAATGCTTTAACAGTATGTTTATGCTTATGTTCTTTTCAAATGCTTGGCATTATAGTGAGATCTCATATCTTTCCTCAAATTAAATTTTGCTCCACATACTCCACATGTATACAGATGAACATCCCTGTGCTGCTCCAGTTGCTCATTATTTGGGAATATCTGAAAGCAGACCTGGCATATAGTCTCTCCAGCTGATAAGTGAGATATCATATGCCGTACATGGTCATGTTTTCGGAAGTTTCCTTGATCACAAATGGAACAGACATACCTGGCCATGCCTTTGTGCATATCATTGTGGAGCCGCAACTGGCGCTCTCTTAAGAACTGCTTCCCACATGTCTGACAAACAAACTGTTTTTCCTTGGTATGAACGGTATAGTGTTCCCGCAAGTGGCAACGCTGGTAAAATCCTTTCCCGCAAAGGTTGCAGAAATGCTTACGCCTGTGATCCCTCTCGTTCTCTTCCAACATGGAGTTCTTGAACAGATCTTGCTCCAGGCAGTTTGACATATGTTCAACCACTAGGTTTTCAGTATCAAAACGCTGGCCGCAATTAGGGCATCGGAAAGGACAGGCAGAATGCTTGTATAACTGGTTTTTTTGGAGGCTGTTCATTTGGAAGTGACTGTCCCTGAAGTCCTCCAGCATCTCTGCAAACATCATGTCCCTTATTTCTGACGGCTCCTCGGGGTTTTCTTCCAAGTCCATTTTCTCCTCAGAATTTCTGATCCCATTCATGGTCAGATCCTGGGGTTCCCCACAGGTCTGTGCATGATCCTGCAGCTGCTTGCCTTTGACCAGTATTTGACCACACTTGCCACAAGCACATATATTTTCTATGTGTTTGGATAAATAATGAGAGGACAAATCTTCCTCAGTGATTGTTAGCCCACAAAGTTCACAGGGAGCATTCTCCACATCTTCCTGCACTGAAGGAGCCTTGCTGTTAAGGTGCCGTGGACTTTTCAAACACTTTCTTTCATCCTCATCCATGGACAAACGAGGCTTTAGAGTCTTCCGAGCATTTCTCTTCTCCCTCATCTCTTCCTCGACATAGTATCTGTAAAGCGGCTCTTCCTGTTCATCGTCCAGGTCATCATTGTCAGAAGACTCATTGCAGTCTTTATCTGCCACTTTGATAATATTAAAATCCTTCAGCTCATCTGCAGGATTGTCCTCTGGCTCCACCTTGATGATAATCCTCTTCCTCTCAGAGGCTCTACTTCCTTCTTCACCTGATGGCTCAGAGGCAACCGTGCTGCTTTTTCTGCTCGTGATGTTTGACACGGGAGACGATGACTCGTCCACAGCGTGGTTCGAGTCCCCCTTGTATTTTTCTGTTTGTGTGGAGATCATTTTAGAAGTAGAGTTCTTTTCACTAAAGTCTATTTTCTCAGCACTGTAGTACCTGGCACTTTGGTAGGAATGCCTGTTGGTGCATGTTAACACGTGCTCATCCAGTAGCTTTTCACAGCTAAAACTAAACCCGCAGCTGTCGCAGGTGAAGCTCCTTCCAAACCGGCGCGAGTGTGACACGCGCTCCTTCGTGTGAGAGAATTTGGACGTGGTGCTTTTTTTGCAGACATCAAACAGTTGCTCAGGGAAGCTGTTGAGCTGCAAAGTTTCTTCCTCAGGCTCTTTGTTATGGGATGTATTTACCGTTGAACTTGGTGGCTCCATGCCCCACCTGTTTGTTTCGTTGCCATTTCTAGCAAGTGCGTCTTCATACATTCTCACCCCAAATATCATTTTACCAGTCTGGGTGCTAGAAGCAGGAGATGAACATTTTAAATTAGATGAGTCTGTATCCTGTATGTCTTCTAGACACTCAGGTACGTTATACAGCTGTAAATAGTTCATGGCCACTTTAAATTGCTCAAAATTGGCAGGGGCTGTCATAATTTTTCCTAAATACATGAACTGTAAAATAAGATCAAAGCATTCAGCGCTAATCTTCATGTTGCTTAGATTCAGCTGGGCTGTAGTGTTTTGATGGTTCATAAAAAACATCCTAAAATAGGCGCTGCAGGCAGCAAGGACTGCTTTATGTGCTTGAAAATAAATATCATCGATAGCGATGCAGCAGTCGCACAGAAAGCCCCACTCTCTTTGCTTGTTTAGCTGCTGAAGGACATAGTTGCTATGGCTGGTTTTTGCCATCTTGTACTTCGATTACAGCCCTGCATAAAGAAAAAGGTATCTGTTAAATCACGAGCACAAAACCCAAAGCCTACTTAAACGCAGGGAGGAACTGCCATCTCTTTTCTCTCTAGATCTTCCTATTCTGCCACTCTGCGGTACAGCTTCCTGTCTGGAGATCTCTGCTGGTAACTACTTACGAATATTGATGCCAGTGAAAACATCCATAATTCCATGTGCTCACCACTAGACTTACAAGACTAGTAAACTAATAAACATAACCAGCACACATGTCAATCAGAGCTGCTGGAATATAAATTAGAAAATATATCTCAAAGTCCTACAGCCAAGGTTTTCAGATATGAATTCTGAACGCAGAACTTGAAAAGCTTCACAGTGTAGACTTCTGTAAGATGGCCCCAGGACAACACCTATACAAGGTAAGCTGGTTGTCAGAAACCACTCTTCAGTCTCAGCTTGCCTTTTTACCTGTCAGTCCAACGGGCACATGATGCAACACACACTGGAAACCAGGCCAGGCTCAAACTGGTCCTTCCCTGCCCACTAAAGGAAATTAAGAGACAACAGAGCACCCACACAAGCTACTCCCCACATTTTGCTCTTTGTGGCAGCTGAGGGACCATCTCAACCTTCTCTGCAAGGGATCCTGAAAACCAGGAACTGCAAACTCAAACTCCTCCTCAGAAGCAGAGGGCAGCCTGGCTGTGGTGGCACGTCCCACGTTCAAGCCCTCTGCAGATGGTGACCAGGCGAGCTGCATGACAGCCACAGGGACTGCAGAGGCAGGAAGTGGTGCACGCCGTGCCTCCAACTGCTCTCAAAACCACTCGTTCAGAGCGCTGAAATGTAACCAAAACACGTAGATGGGAAACCGGACAAAGAAAAACTCAGCAATGGAGAACTGAGAGAGCCAGCAAGCCAGAGGTGGAGCCACGGTGAAATGGAGCCTCAGCAAGGACTGGAGAGAAAGGTCTGCCAGTGCTGAGGGTTGCTCTGTGTGAAAGGACTAGCTCGTCCTCAAGAGAAAAGAGGAAGCAAACATCATGGTTTATGTTAACAAAAAATATCCAGAAGAAATGCACTGTATACAGGAGGTGTGAGTTTGATTAAAGACAAACTTCACCGAGTGTGGCCAGCACCTAGTCACGACTCACTTTGGAAAACCTTGACTGATACACATAAGCTGTTCTAACTGCACAAGCTGAGGGGGTGAGGAACCAGAAGAGGGTATAGAGAACACTCTAATTGAAATGAAAAACATAAAGCAGTAATGAGGATTCTTAACATTTTGAAAGGTTATTGCAAACAATGCAAATAACTGTAAGAGGTTTGTACAAATAATGTACAGGCTAGCAAATAATATATACTAAGGGCATTTTATGACTCAATGAAATGCACAGATTGATTTGCAACCACTCTTTCAACTGTCCAAAATTTAAACACAATACACACATAACTGCTCCATTTTTCTTTTTATTCTCCTAACAGCTTACATCTCCTAGGGGGAAAAATGGGTAGAGAAATTAAATTCCACAATTAGTGTTGAATTCGCAAGTCATAGGCGTTGCCTGGCTTGTTAAGCAGCAAACCTAGCATTAAGTCCCCGTTCTTCATTCCACAAAGGACTGCCACAGCAGAAAGGCTCCTAAGCTCTCAAGAAAAGAACATGCTCACCCCACCCAGCAATATTCCCTACTGCCAACACACACAGCAGTTCCTATGGATCACCACCAGCACAAGATCTAGTCTGGCAACAGGAACCTTGAGATTTGGGTTGAACTACAGTGATGATGAGCATCTGAATGGCAGCTGCTCCTCTCCTCTCCACACAACCCTCCACACCCAGAACTTCAAGCTAGCACCCTGCCACAATAATTCTCAGATTGGCTTGGCCCAGTGATGTCCACTGCAGAAATGCAACTCGTTGCATGGAATTCATTTCTGTTTTTTACTAACTTGCAAGGCAGTGGCCTTGAAAGTAGGAGAACCTCTGAAACAACTCCACATCTTTTCTACAGAAACTCATTATCGTCTGTGTCACTGGGTGATTTCAGATCTTTCTGTGAAGAACAGCAAAGCTCTTGACATCCATAATAAAAGTGCACTTCATGTTCTTCCAAGTGGTAATGTGTTTTGGATTTGAGGCAATTCATTAGATGCTTAAATGTAACTCAATCTATTGTATTAAGAATGGCAGCTGCATAATGATAAAGAATTAACTTCAACTTCCACATTCTAAAAGTGAAAACCAATGAGAAAATGAGATGATGCAGTCTAAGGCACCACTGGCCTCTTGGTGCGAGCTGCCAACACAAGAAAAGGCTCAAGACAGCTCATGTTAACTTCCCCATCCTCATAAAGTGGCAAGTTCTAAATGCTTTGTTTAACTGTGTTTTTTTACACTAGATATAATCCACTGTGTCCTCCAATAGAAAAACAGCAATACAAGCAGCAAGCCTGTACAAAACAGGTGATCACAAACTATCTGCAGGCACCTGCAGATGGGGTCGTTTCCAGATGGTGGGAACAATGAGTGACGGCACACAAACTCGCCTTTCTCAAGTCTTCTTCTTTGGAAATGGTAAAAGATATTTCTCCTTTTGACAAATGAACTCCTGAAGAGCTTTCAGCACACGGATCCTGACATGCAACAATGACCCACTGGCAATGCCACTCAGGAAAACACCACTCAGGGAAAAAAGGGTGGAGCATGCGGCTGCTTGAGCAGAATGGCAAGGTTTTGGATTTGACATGTATTTGGTCTCTAGCACAGTAGTATTACATGTAGGTATTAAAACAGAGTGTATGAGGTTATTTATGTTAATGAAAGTCCTGGCACCCTCCCTCTGGATGCTGTATTAACCTGCTAGATGTGACTTCCCACCAGGAGAGCCTGTGCTGGGCTATTTAAAACTTTGACACATTTCAACCAGCAACAGCAAAACTTTCCTGCTGAAACCTTGGACTGATTACTTTTTTTCCCTCCTCCACAGAAAAGCTCAGCCAAAATGGTTCCAAAAATGAGGCTAAGAAAAAGCTTTCATGTATGCAGATTATTATTTTTTCCATGTAGAAATTAAAAGTTGTTCTTCCAAAATCTTTGAGGAGACTTCATGGGGGAGAAAGCATTATGTCTTAGAGACGTTATCACAATATAAAAATCTGCCTGAATTTGGCCAAGCTATATGCTTGAGGGGGAGAAGATACAAATTATCAGTTTATTCACACCTAAGACTTTTGTTAGTTATTAAAACTTCAGATTACAGCCTCGCTGAGAACATTTCATCCTCTTGCAGCTGCTTCGTACACAGGGGCCTGCCTGAGCCATCCGCAGTGAAATCCCCTTTTGCACAGAGTTCTGCTATGGTTTTAAACCACAAAAGGGTTGATTCAGATAGAGGGAAGAAATTTTTTATTATGAGTGTGTTGAGACACTGGCACAAGTTGCCCAGAGGGCTGCCCCAAAGCCAGGCTGGACTGGGCTCTGAGCAGCCTGATTTTGTTGATATCCCTGCTCATTGCAGGGGGGTTGGACTAGATGGCATTTAAAGATCCCCTTCCAACCCAAACCATTGCATGGTTCTATGTGCCACCTCCACAACGTCACAGCTGATAGCAAAGCCTCCTGGAGACTGCTCCTCAGCATGACTCACCACGGGGTCTAACCTTCCCTTGTGGCAGCTGATGGAGAAGATGCCCAGTTCTGGCTGGAAGAGAGCCAGAGCCAGGAGGAGATGTAGGGAAAATACAAGGACTTTGGGAAATGTAAGAAGGATGTGATGGAAACCCCCTGGAAATCTGGAGAGAAGAAAAGGGCAGGCTGGGACTGCAATGCTGAGCCAAGAGAAGGGCACTGGGATTAGGAAGCAGCAGTGGGAATTAAAAAAATGGGTGCATTGAGGGTCTAAATGGTGGAGGGAAGAAGCCACTTGGGCAAGGGGCTGGGAAGAGCCAGGCTGCAGGGCCTAGGGCAGAAGGGGTAAAAAATACAGACAAGCTCTTTCTGGGGAATGGGTGGAAAACAATTACAGCCTTCAATTACCCCAAATTCCCAATCCTGCCATCACTTTCATCAAGCACGACATCCACATCAACAAGCATGACAGGCTTGCTGACAAACTCCTTCCCAGCAAGAGCAAGCTCTCAGAAAATGGTAATTCATCATTGTTTTGTTACTTTAATTGCTAAAATGGCAGTAATCTGCATTTATCGCTCATGTGGGTGGATCAGTACTGCAAACTATTTTTGAAGTTTGCTTTAGAGAAAAAAAAAGCAGGTATTAGAATGAAAACAGGTCTTTTTACAGAAAATTCAAGGTGTACACATATATTATGTATACATCATAGTATATTCTTCCACCCCTCTTACCAAAATTTCCCTTTCTCAGCACATCCTCTGGATCTGTCCAGGCCTGGATCTGAGCAGTACCAGACAAGATCTCTGCTCATTTGGCCAAGCATTTGGAGGATGTGAAATGAATGAGAGGTGGGAGACAAAAAGTAGGATCTCACAGCAATGAACACTGCTTGGAGAACATCATCCCATTGCTGTCAGTGCCAGGACAACTAATTTCAACCTTTCTGTTCTGGTTTGTTGTTTTTTTTTTTTTTTTTTAATAAGACTGACTTGCACTTTTTGGCTGTCCAATTTATTCACACAGGCAAACACCACTGGTAGCAACTGAGGCCAATGGGTGCTATCCTCTGTATGTATCAAGCATCCAAGTATCTTGGAAAAGTAAAGCTCCATGCAGTTTGTCAATCCAAAGCTTTTAATTGTTTCTGATCGTCTTTTTCAAAGACAGGACCATCACCAGCCACTTGCCCAGTGGACTAGCACACTTTGTGAAGCATCCAAATCCTGAAGGCACCAACCTCACAAGTCCACAAGGAACCCAAGTAACTCCATGTTCAGCAGTGATTGATTTGTGCAGTAAAGGTACCACAGGCCACACTGTAAGTAATACTGAATGATGCAGAGGTGTTCTGGAAAAATGTGCTAGAAAAGCATCTGATATGATAAATGAAAACTGAAAGTATTTGACTTGGGTATTTTCAAACTCCAAATCTCCATATGCATTTTATATTCCTAGTAAATATTTATTTTTTACACAGCCACACTTTGATTCAAGCTACTTGTCTGCCACCAGGCTTTTCTTTTGAGGCACCACTTAGATACTGTTAAGATGTGACCACGAACAAGTTTAAGTTGCACTACTACACTAACCAATTATGTTGTTTGTAAGTCTGCTAACAAGAAAAAACAGGTATTTACTACAGCTCCTAGCCATCATTTCCTCACACTCAAAGTTTTCTGAGATGTTTTAAAATAAAAGAAGTAAAAAAAGTCCTCAAGCAAAGAAGTAGTGAAGTTCTTTTGCTAACTTCTCTGTCTTTAAAACAGACATACCACAAGGTTCAGAATTCAGGAGCCTTTCGGCTCCTAAAATTAGTAGGTGGTTTTCAAAACCCAGCATTTCCACTGCTGAGCAGGCAAAAACATAGCACTTACACGCTTAGTTACTGGCTGCTTTTCTTTGGAAACCAAGAACAGGCTGGACAAAAGTGTAATAAATGAGTGGAGAATTTGGTGCTAATAGAAAATGAGACTGGAAAACCTCAAGCAAACAACGCCCAGCAGTCCAAAAAACAAGCACACAAGGATCAGAAAGCAAATCCCCCGTCGCCGTCTGTGTCCATACCCCACCCTGGTGTGGGTTCCCAAGAACTCTTCCCCCTCATTTTGCCATTATGGGTCAGATCTACTAAAAAGCCTGGATTCCTAAATGACAGCAGTGACATGCTGCAGAAAATCCTACAGAACATGTATAAATTCTCCACACAATGCCCAAGAAATGTGTTCAGCTACCGCACTGACCACAGAGCTATTGACAGGCTACAACTTTTACCTGGATATACTCAATAGGAAGCCACAGAGATTGCTCTGGGTGCCTCAGTTTACTCAAACACTGAAACAATAGCAAAGAACTTGGGGCCGGTGACGATTATCCACCTCAACAGGGAGTATGGATCAGTTTGCATTGCAAACACAGCCTTGATCATAAATTAAAACAGCTATGGGAATTCCATGTACTGCCAGGGAAAATGTAATTAAGCTCCATTATTCAGGCTATGAAGGACTAAAGGTATAATTTATCCTCCTCTCACAGCCCTTTCAATCACCTGCCTTTCAGGCATTCCAGTTGGGAAGATGATTCCAAAGAGGCAGATACTCATCTTCAGATACATTCCCATGGCTGAATCAACTAATTTTAAACAGACTCCTGGACAATGTACAGGAACAAGTTTCATAGCACTTGGGCTAGATTTGAACCAGGGGAAGGGAAGATGCTCCAAAGCCTCCAGCATGAGCTGTCAGAGCTCCTGGATGCCCTGTTCTCCACAGCTCAGCCAGCAGTTCTCTGCTGATTCAGCATCTATGCCCACAAATGAGAAACAGACGTCAAATTTTTAGCAAGTTATGCTTCTCAACTGCTAACTGAAAATTAGTTAAGATACATTACATGGTCTTAGGTTAGAACACTCTCGAAAGACAAGGAATACAGCTTGACAGAAAAAAATAAGAAAACTGAGTTTGTGATAGAGCCCCATCTCATCTTCAAACAACTTTAGATCAAATCTAGGGAGTAGAAGTCCTAGAGAGACCTACAGATATAATCCACTGCAGTCCTTTAAAGTAACTCACTAGCCACAAAGATTGGCCCTAGAAAGTCAGTTATCTTTTATCTGGTACCTTTACAGTTGTCAGGCAACACAGTAATGATACGTTTAAAAGAAACAATTAGTGGGGAAAAAAACTATGACACCCAATTTATGCATTGCAGCAGAAAGATGAGCCTTTTCATCTCTGCTCTCTGGGTTGCACCAATTTTCAACTTCTGGAGGCATCTTGGTGGTTTAACCATGTTTTGAGACCCTCAAATGAAGTCACAGGTGCCTTCCAGGAAAGGATCCTTGGCTAAATACAGGTTGGACTTAGGTGTAACAAGTTGCTGGATGCACATGAATGAAGCACAGTAACATGTGACACACAGATCAGACTGCAGGTTTTCTTGACTCTTCCTGGTCTTAAATGTTTCACATTTTACTTTCAGCATACTAAAAATAAAAATAAGGCTACTAAGATCTCCATCCAATGAAATATATCTAATATGGGAGAGAAAAGGCAACAGCCAGTGAATTCTGGAGTTTTGCAGTGACACTGTGTGCACAAATTAAAAATTACCAGACCAATTTGAGGATATAAACGGTCCTCATGCAAATTATTTCAGCTGTTGTGCCCACACACTGTGTCAGCAGCAAAACTCTTCGGGTGAGGGCGTTTACCATTCCCAAGCAAAGGCAGGCCAGAATAACCCAACTGCTGAAGAACCACTGCCCAAACTGAAAAATGAACACATGTCTTCTCACTCTACATGTGTGTGAGGTCCAGAGCAACTCTAGTAAGAGGCCCAGCTGTAGCAACTAAGAGAAAGGACAGTGGGCTTTTATCAGGAAACGTTTCGTTATCTCAGTTCTGAGCAGCTATTCTATTTCCATCCAGCAGGTAAATAGCTATTGCGGCTTTGTCCATTCTGGATTTTCAGGGCTTTCCACCGTCAGCAAGAACAGAAGTCTGTGAAAGAAGCAGCCCCTGACATTCAAGTAAGAAAGCATCGAAAAACCCAAATCCCTGGTTGGCATGAGACTCTCAATGTAATCGCTGCTAATTCCTGTGCCAGTGACAACAGTGGTTGAGGCTGATGAAGGGAAAGACTTTTGCAAGCAGAGCTGAAGCATCTGTTAAGCCTGTGATCTTATTCCACAAAAAACTTTCAGGCTACTAGGAAGAAGTGGCTTCTATTACTTCTCTGAGCTTCCCACGCAGCACCAACCCACATCTTCATTACCTGCATCCAATCCCCCCAGTGGGTGCCTGCTGGTTCCCTGCAACCTCAAACATCAGCAGAGTGCAACTAATACTACTTGTTACTCCTCAGGTTTTCTGGCCAGTCATCTAAAAATCTCTCCACAATCTTGTCAACTCGCTGTGCTGCTGCCTAGGAAAATCTCTGCAACCGCTCGCGTTTGGCCGGTTTTCCCCACGGCCATATGGTCCCAACGCCTCTCCCCCGCTCGCCATGAAAGCTTAACTTGTAATTCGGTAAAAAAACGAGAAGCCCGCATCCCCCTGTTCACGGCTGCTCTGTGGGTTTTTCCAAGAGCTGTAATGAGGAATGTTAAACAAACACCTTTAATTAAAGGAATGTTTGTTTAGTGTAATTAAATGCCTAAGGAACACCGCACTGTTGCAACCCCGGATAGTTTTGCAGTGCGTGCTGTACCTTGCGATACTCGACTGCGAGGGAAATAATGCAAGCAAATGACAACCCGGCAGTAAACACCCAAATATTAAGCAGCATCCAAGCCATGCCACCCGTTTACCAACGCCTACGTGTCAAGAGGAACCGGCACTCCTGTATCAGCTGAAACAGAGTAAACTTGAGAAACTGAGTTACAAGAAATCCTGAAAAACAGAGAGGAGTAAAACCCCAGACCCAAACTCACAGCGTTTTCAGTCCCATTTCCTTTACTCTCTTCAACTACCTTTCTATCCGGGCAGGAAAGAGGAGTCCTTTGAAGAACGAGACTTTCGACACCGCTCCCAGAGCGGCACAGGGCTTGTTTCTTATGTGACAAAAGTATTCCCCTTCCTTTCCAGCCGCCTCCACGGCGATCCAGCGCACTGCCAGCCCCAGTGAAACCCAAGTCTCCCGCCTGGCAGGGTGGAGCATTCCCTCCGGGCTGCAGCTCCGCTCCGTTTTTCGCTAAACTACCGCAACTCACTCGAAGTTTTGGGGCGTTTATTTCGCGAAGACAAAAGGAAGAGAAGCGGCGGGACCCACCGCGGGGGCCGGGGCCAGGCGCGATAGCGGCACTCGAGATGTTTACCGCGACTTCGAGCCCCGGAGCCACGCGGGCGGCGCGGTGCCCTTCCCTTCCCCGCCTCTCGCCCCTGCACCTCCCTAGGCCGCTTCTCTCTCTCCAGAGCGGCATCCCCCGACCCCCGCCCCGCAGGTGGAGCGCGCCCGCCGCGACCCCCGGAGAGGAGGGAGGGCAGGAGGGAGGGACCGAGCCGGTACGAAATAGCA
>JANPWX010000286.1:557525-575386 GCA_024734555.1 Trochalopteron elliotii | reverse complement strand
AGCAAATATCAGCGTTTATTTGCGCAGGGGCCGCTGGCGGGGCGGGGCGAGGGCGGCTCAGCCCGCACAATGGGGGCTTTGTTGGGCGCACAGGGCTCCTCTGTGCCGGAGCCGCCGGGCTCTTCAGCCCCGCTCCCCCGTGCCCCCGCCGCGGCTCCGGGGTAGTAGAAAGCACCATCAGATCGGAGGGAAAACGCGAGCCAGGTTTAAAGTTAGTGCTGACACCCCACGGAGCGTAGTTAATCAGCGGGAGAAACATCTCTGAGCGTAGCTGGCAGATGGAAAAGTCCCCGAGAGGGTTTGAGCTCATTGGTCGTGGGTTTGAGCAACAGCGGTGGTATCGGAAGGAGAAACTGTTACATTGGGGTGCGGGAACGATGTGGAGGAGGGAAGAGGCTCCATGGCAGCCGTCCATCTCGTTTCGGTGGTGAGAAGTCAACATTTGAGCCTTTGGGAGCTCTCTGATTTCTTAATGAGACGAACATCTTGTTCCCTTGCTCCCAGGCACACCATGGATACCACCGGCCACAGCGTCCTCCTCCTCCAGCAGCTGAACATGCAGCGGGAGTTTGGCTTTCTGTGTGACTGCACAGTTGCCATTGGAGATGTTTACTTCAAAGCCCACAGAGCGGTGCTCGCTGCTTTTTCAAACTATTTTAAGATGATATTTATTCATCAGACGAGGTAAGAACACACAGCTCTCTTCCTATCCTTTGACCACTCTCAGCATTCTGCTTTTTCTTCTTTCTAAAGGTATAAAAATCTAAAAGAGTATAAATGGGGACGTTAGGTGGCCTGAGATTATTTTCCTAACCCAGCACAGGCCTTGGCTCCCTAAACAATCCCAGTCCAGAACGTGCTGCCCTTTAAAACCACTTTCTTAGTCAGCATATGGCAACATCAGACCCTGCACTTTGGAGATGAGATGTTTGTGTGACCAGATAAAGAAAGTATGTAAGTACCACTATCTTCCTGCAGTGAGAACCTTGCAGATTTGGAATCCAGGGATATCCTTGTACCTCCTGCCCACGTGCAATATGTCCAGTACTTTGCCTTAGGTTGTAGTCAAGCTTGCTGGGTGAGACTGTCCTTTCTGGCAGGATCCACAGGCTTGAAACAATTGAGAAGCTGTGGCCTTATCACAGTTTTGTGCTTCAGACTCTTAGAGATAAGGAGACTGAGATAATCAAATTCATTTCAAGCTGTTATTCACATGTCTAACCTGGCCAGGTCAGGAGTGGTTCTGCAGGTATAACAACAGCAGTGTTGTCAGTCTGGCCTCTGACCTGGGCCTGGCTGCTGGTAATGGATTAAACCCTTCTTCATTCCCCTTCCTTCCTGAGGATCGTGGCCTCCAGCACCTCTGCAAGATAACCTTTAGGATCAGCTGCATCGCCCCTTGGCTAGAAGTGAGATAACTGCCTTTCCCTATGGATGTTGTTTGCTGACACTTAAGTGCAATACTCATAAAGATTAGACAGTACTGGCAGCTGAATTTATTACTTAAATAAATGGGGTGGCACACACTGGTGATGCACAGCTTGCATGGCATCACTGCGGTACTGTGTGACTGCAGCTGGCCCTGCATGGGAGGGAAAAGGGGTGGCCAGGGCTGGTCACCTGCACCAGCCTCAGCTGCAGTTGTACGCCTGGTCTTCAGAATCACAGGGATAAATGCAGACTCAGGCACTTGGCTTTGCAAACAGAGCTGCTGCACTTCCGCAGGGCTTGGCAGGGAGCGCTGCTTGTAAAAGCACCCTCACAGCAAATGGGCAGGTAATGGATCAGGATTTGGATCCCTGTATGTACTTAATCATCTGTTTTGTTTCAGCGAGTGCATAAAAATTCAGCCTACAGACATCCAGCCTGACATATTTAGTTACTTGTTACATATCATGTACACTGGGAAAGGGCCAAAGCAGACTGTCAGCCAGAACCGATTGGAGGAGGGCATCCGCTTCCTGCACGCCGACCACCTCTCCCACATCGCCATCGAGATGAACCAGGCCTTCTCCCCAGAGCCCGTCCAGTCCTCCAACCTGTACGGGATCCAGATCTCTACGGCACACAAGCTGGCAAAGGAGCGCCTGGGAGCCAAGGAGAGCCTGCCCAAGGCGGGGGGCAGGTCTGCAGCCCAGGGCGACCACCCCCAGCTGCAGCTGTCCCTGGCCATCGGCCTGGACGACGGCCCCCTGGAGCAGCAGGTCGCTCGCCCCTCGGCCCAGCCCGCGGCTCTGGCCAAGCCGGCAGAGGAGCGCCCCAAGCTCTCAGTTTCCATAAAGCAGGAGAGGTGTGACTCAGAGCCTGTGGTGTCCCAGAGCTGCACCCCTCCTTCTCCAGAGGTAGCCAGCCCCATCTTTGCCAAGGGCAGCCTCAAGGTGCACTTGTGCCACTACTGTGGGGAGCGCTTTGACTCGCGCGAGGGGCTGCGGCAGCACTTGCACACCCACGTCTCGGGCTCGCTGCCCTTCGGCGTGCCGGCCTCCATCCTGGAGAGCAGCGACCTGGGGGAGGTGCAGCCTCTGGCTGAGGACAGGGAGCCTGGGGATGGCCATCGCCTCGGGGCCTTCCTTCTCAAGGAGGACGAGCATCAACTGGAGCATCCGAGCTGCAGCGACCTGGAGCCTCTGCAGATCGGGCAGCTCTCCCTCATCTCCAAGGACCACGAACCGGTGGAGTTGAACTGTAACTTTTCTTTCTCGAGAAAGAGAAAGATCAGCTGCACCGTCTGTGGCCGCACGTTTTTCCGGAAGAGCCAGCTGCTGGAGCACATGTACACACACAGGGGGAAGCAGCACAAGTACAGCCGCTGCCAGCGGCTGGAGAGCCCCGCCACCCCCAGGTTCCACCCTTACTGTGACAGTGAGGGTGTGGGTAAGAGCTCCAGCTTGTCCCAAGACCACTTAGATGAATGTATACTGGAGTCAGATCTCATCCAGGAAAGTGTTGATACCATCCTGGTAGAGTAATTCTCCCCCTTCAGATGCTGCAACTGGATGTTTTGGCATTCTCCACCTAGGGAGTGGCTGCACTGTGCAGCTGACTTTCTTGAACCACCATTCCCCTCACCTCTGAGATAACTGTGAAGGACTGTGTACTTTGGTTTGTGTACTTGCCTTTTTTACTTCTCTAACTTTTAAACTCAAGCTAATTCCCATCTCAGTCCTTCTTTGAAGCCTCCATATAACTCAGTTATGTTTTTCCTGAATGTGAACTTACTCCTGCTCTGCTTTATTGGAGTTAAGGCTGTATTGCTGGGTGTGAGGTTTAAACATTGTCTAGTACTTTGTGTGGTGCCTAGGACTGTTTGTATTCCATAGAATTGCTGCTCTGAAACCAGATGGATGGAAGTGTAGAGGGAAATATGTATTGTGTTTCCCAAACAGTTTGTTTTTAATGAAAATAAATATCTCAAGGAGATGAATCCTGAAGTTCATGTTGTTCATGTAACTGCAGTTAATAAATTTCTGCATAAATATTTGCAGGAGCCATAAGGCTGCTCTTTTCAAGGGAACTGGCAGTGTTGATGTAGGGGTGGCAAGCTTCATTTTGACAGGCCCTGGAGTCCTCATCTGTCTTCTAAATTTACTTTTGAACTCTAGGGATTTGCATGTGTTTTTCCTCCTTCCTACTCCTCCCTCGTTCACCACTACTGCATAAGCAAGAACAGATTTTGATGCTCCTCTAGGACCATGTTCCATTATTGGACTGTCTTCTCTGCAGGGAGGAAGGAAGGAAAGCTGCAAAGGAGTGTCCTCTCTTCTTTGAGAGGAGACATACCCTAACTTAAGTCTTTACAGGACTAAATGCCACACGCTTATTTTCTGAGTGAAAATGATTTCTGACTTTATAAACAGCTTGGAGTAAACACATTCTTAAATATTACAATCTGTATATTTGCTCAGAGCAAATACACAGTGTGTTATTTTTTCTCTGTTTGCAGAGCCACTGTGAAATGGTAATATGCAAGTTTTTTGCCTTTCATGTAATCATAGAATGGTTTGGGCTGGAAGGGACATTAAAGATGATTTAGTTGCAACCCCCCTGCCATAGGCAGGAACACTGTCCACTAGAACAGGTTGCTCAAAGCCCCATCCAGCTTTTTATTTATCATTACTTGTTATCTGAAGGATAATATCCAAGAAGGGGTTAAAATTATGCATATGCCTCTTGAATTCATAGTTTTTCCCTCCCTAGTTTTTCAGCTGAAATGTCCCTGTAGATGGGCTGCAGCCCACCCCTCAGAGGTGCTGTAAATCAGAAGGCCCCGAGGAGGCACACGGAGTTCTTAGGGAGCAGAGGGCTCTTCCCCAGCACAGAGCAAAAGCCTCCTGAGCTGCTCCTGTAATCTCATTATCCAGTTTTTGAGAACCTGGAGGTTCCCTGCCAGTCCTGGTGGAGCCTTTGGAAAGGGGGAGCCTAAACAATGGTGAGAACAGTTTGCTGTCAGAACGCCTGCTCCAGAGCTCTTTGTAGTCGGGACTCTTGAGCTGTCTTTGATATTGTCCTGGAGCAAGAGCTGCAATTAAATCACTGCCGAATTAAAAGACCGTCTGAGGTCTTTGTGAGGGTGGTTGCTGCTTCTCCTGGGCAGGGAGCTGCACACTCCGGGGGATGGATTGGCCACTGGGAGCTGCCAAATTGCGTTTCAAGACAAAGAGGCAAAACAAGCAGTCCCTGAGCCTGCCGAGATGGTGTGGCAAAATGCAGGCTGTGGTTTGGGGTGTGCTTCCCAGCAAGCCCCAGTGCTCCATTTGCTGTTTGTACCCATTAAAGCTGCTCTGGTGTGGACACATTTGAACTCTGCTTTAAAAGCCGTTCTTTAAAACAAGCAAACAAACAGAACCCAGCCGACACCCAGGGCTGTGAATGCTGCATCTGAGCACGGAGCCATTCATACAGCATTTCCTAGAAGAGAGCCTTCTGCCTCTCTCCCAGCCTAATAGCATCAGCTAAATCACATCCAGCACACGCTGCTCATAACTGGGGAGATGCCCCCGGGCTTCCTCTGACCTCTATTTCTACATGACGGGTTAAAAAAAAAAAAAAGAAAAGAAAAAGAAAAAAAAGAGGTATTTTATGTTCATTCCCGATTTCTATGTGACACTTTACGGAGTGGGCTAATTCTCCAGGTGCTCCTTGCTTCCCTCAGCTTCCTAGATTTAATTTAAAAACAGAGAGAAGCGTTTGCTGGGGTGGCTAGAGCTGTAGAGATGAGCTGCAGAGGGACAGAATATCTGCTATTCAGTCAGTAGATAAGCACCTCGGGTCGTCAAATAGGTGCCTAACTTGCCTCGAGTAATTGGTATTGAAAGTCAAAGGGCTCTTGATGTCTCTGCAGAGGTACCAGGGTAGCGGTAATAGAGCTCAGTATTGGGGACAGCAGGAGGGACAGCAAGCAGCAGTGCCTGAGGCATCTCTGGGACACGCTGCTCATCCTCAGGTACGTGGGCTGGGCTGTTTTGTTCACTTCTTATCCATTAAAAAGGGGGCTTTTATAAAAGCTGTGATCTCGGGCAAAAGAGCCAAACGTCACTCAGCTGTATGTGCTGTAGGAGTGACTCCATGGCACTGACTGCAAACACACCAGCAAAGCCAAAATGAGACATAAGCCAGGGCTGTGTTCATGTCCCATCCATCCTTGAAAAGATACAATTGTAAACAATTGTTTTCTGTTATCCTCACACCTCCTTTTAAAGGTGTACTTTGGTTAACTTTTGTGGGACTGAACATCTGTGACATCAAACATCTGCCAAAGGCCTTTTTTTTTGGTTTTTTTTTGCATCATTTGCAATACAAGAAATGCCTTTTCAGCAGTTTTCCACTGCAAGTGTTAAAGCACTGTTATAATTAAAGCAGCAGGAAAAGCTGGAGACAGAAGTCATCAGCTCCGAGTTATGTTAACATAAAAACATCATTTTCTCCAAGTCTTATGAATAGAAAATAATTTTACAGGGCAGTTGCATTTGGTAAGCAAGGGCAGCAGCTGCTCCTGGATAAATCATGAGAAGT
Organism: Trochalopteron elliotii; assembly: GCA_024734555.1. Taxonomy (NCBI): domain Eukaryota; kingdom Metazoa; phylum Chordata; class Aves; order Passeriformes; family Leiothrichidae; genus Trochalopteron; species Trochalopteron elliotii. The sequence continues at coordinate 569,374 of JANPWX010000286.1, read as the reverse complement.
TTTATTACTGTATGTGGAAGACACTTGAATTACTGAGTGCTTAACCTTTATGCCGGTGCATGCTTGGAAATCTGCCTGACTTGCACAGCTGGGTTTGACAAATACTCATTTCTTGTTGGGGTTTGTTTGGTTTTATTTTTTTTTTAATAAAAGCCTAAAAAAATTTGTCAGAGTGTGCAGAATAATTATACTAGTGATTCCTTCCATATATCTGTGATTGGTTAATAGATGCACATGGGCTTAGGCAAAGAAAGCCCCAGGGTGGAAATACTTCAAGGCTGGAAGTCCCAAAGCTCCAGGGGATCCTTGGAGATTTGCTTTGTGCTCTGGAGGGGTTCCATGATTAGGGGTACTGAGCTGATGAACCACAGTCATTGAAGTGCCTTGTCTGTGGGCTCTGCAGCTCGTATTTTATGTAAAGATGAGAAGACTGGGGCTCAGACCACCCTGCCAAAGCCCCTGACATGAGCAGCCAGCTCATGTGAACTTCTGAAATGCCAGAGGTTGCCTCTGATGCCTCTTAAGTGCAGCAGTGGCTGGCATCACGTATCTGGGTGCTGGCCCCAAAATGCTGACTGTATGTTAGGTGGCTCAACCACCAGAGCATGAGAAACAATTTCAAGATTGGTAATTTGAAATATTTTGAAATATTTTTAGTGCTCTGATGCTGCTGGATCCAACAGGGTCTGTGTTTGTCAGGCTTCTTAGGGTGCAGTAAAGAGTGTGGTGAAAAGTGTATTTATCCCCCCTTGCAGTGTGGGGTCTGTCTGGTTATTTTACTGAGAATCTTGCTTTTGTGCACACTGAGAAGGTTGAACATGGAAATGAAATTTGCTGTTGGGATGTAAACCTGAAGCAGTGAGAATTACAGTTAAAAATAAGGCCACGAAATACTGCTATCATGACATTTCATTTATTCAGTGCAATGCTGATACTTAATAATTGTTTTCTGGTATTTTGGAGACAGAAAGTACTCTTCCTGTGTAAGTGAAGCCTTCAGAACTGCAGTAAAAAGTGACCTCAGCATATGCAATTCAGCATCACTGAAGGGAACCGTGGGCTATCAGTGGCCAAAATGAAAGGTTTCTCCATGGTTTATGGAAGGCCTTCCACAGCAATCAGCCAACCAGGCAGTGCCATACCTCTGCCATGATCTTCAGATTCTCTGTTTAATAAAACTCAGTCTCTTCCACTCTTGCCCAGGACTGCCAAAAAAAACTGCAACAGAGTGGGCTTCCCAGCAGTCCAGCACTAGGAAAATACATTCTGAGCAATAAGAAATCGTGAGGGAAAAGGTAATGAGGGTGGATGTTTATTAATTAACATGTTATTAAATTACATGCTGGTTAAATATTTACAACCAGAGCTCTGTCAGGACTGAGTTCCCTGAGATGCAATCACAGCATTTACAGGATTTGCATGTTTCATTAAGAAAAAGTAATGACCCGACTTCAAAAGGAGCCTAGGAGAGGACATGTTCTCCACCAACTGTTCTAAACCCGAGGCTGCACCCTCGGAACAAAGGCAGGGCAAAGCTCTCAGCCTTCTCTGCTGCACTGAGTGAAGATGGCCCTGGGAAGTTTTGGGGGTTCCAGGCAGTCCTTGCCTTGGGGGCACCCCCCGGGTTGCACAGGGCAGTGCAGCAATGTTTAGTCCGTGTGAATCCTCCTGTTACTGGCACAATCACTGTAAGAAAACGCCGTCTAAAGCCCTCCGTCCCTCCTGGCAATCGCTGGGATTCGCAACCCATCGGTTTTAGGACATAAAGCCAGCTATAGGCGCTAGGGCAGGGAAACCAAGGCGGCGGGCCATCGAGGGGTGATGGATGTAGGAGAATAACCTCGAGGCAGGCAGACAGTGGTGTCAGCCATCGAGGCAGGATCCAGCGGTGGGCGTGCCGAGCTCCGGCTGATGCTCCTCGTCACCCCTTTGCCCGCAGCCATCCCGGGAGGGACCCGCTGCGGCCGCCTCCGCCACCAGCAGCACCGCCGGAGCCAGCAGGGCAGGGGCCCCAGCCTGTCATTAGGGCCGAGCATCCCCCACCGGCCTGTTTTGGGAATTAGTTTACTCATCGCGTTAATGATTGGGGCGCGGGTGCGCCTTCCTGTTGTGCCTGTTGCACTCGCCAGCCGGGCCCCCAGCCCGCAGGCTGCCCGACACTCGCCAGGGAGCTTCGGGATGCGAGTCTCCCAGCGCCTCGGCCTCCCCTGCCTCGCTCCAGCTAGGAAATGGAATGCAAATTCGGTTTCAGGCTGTCTGGGCTGCGCCGGAGCCCGACGCCTTCGTGCAGCGCAGTCTGGGAGGCTTGGCAGGCGGGGAGCGGCGGGGGCTGCCGGCAGCAGCGGGGATGCGCCGCTCCCCCTTCCCGGGGGGATGCTCGGGAGCTCCGTAGGAGTCGCAGTCCTTGCGCTTCCCAGCCAGCTGCCATGTCACCAGGCTCCCGTCACGCCGAGCTGTGGCCGCGCTGAGCCCTGACCCGCCGGCACCGCGGCCTGGAGTCTGCATTCAGATGGGAAATGCTGGGAGAGAATGTGACACCAGTGACTGGCGCTGGGGCACAGAGATCTGAAATTCCAACCTGAACTCTTCTCTCAGGGACACGGGGAAGCGATGCTCGGTGTGTCCGTGCACCGGTAAGGAGCTGGCACCGGAAAGGCACCTTCCCGAAAGGACAGCGGCACCTGCAGAAGGGACCCTGCTGGAGCACCCGTCCTCATAGGGGAGTGTCACCTCTTCCAGATTAAAGAGGTTTGGAAGGCAGATCGCTGCGAGGTCTAACTTTAGGACTGACAGGGTGACTGCCAGCTCGAGCTGCAGATGATACTTTCATCTTAACAATCTGAATTGCAAAACATGTTTTCTTACCATCTCCCTCCCTTTTGTATCCAGCCCGTTTGTCAGTTTTTTATATAACAAAACCTACTTTAAAATGTTGGGTTTGGGTATTCTTGCTGAAATCCACTTTTTGGCTAAGTGGACTGGAACCCCACAGCAGAAAAATCCCATCATTTGGCACAGAACTGCAGTCCTCAAAATTGTCTGCAAAAAGAAAGACACATGAAAACTGTGCCTCCTAAAAAAACATTAACCTATATTGTAGCTTAAATAACTGTACAAGAAATAACATCCTCTGATTAGTTTTTGTTTTAAAAGTCACATTTAATGTTAAGATTTTGCCTGTTTGCAAATGAAAAGTATTTCATTATTTTAGTACTACCCAACAAGAGCTGACAAGAACCATTTCTCTGGGAAATAAAACTGCAGAGGTAAAATCATATTAAAGCAATTATTTAAATCCATCTGTTTCCTTGGAGCAGTTCGTTTTGAGTTGCTCATGTTGAAAGGTTCTGTCTATAACACAGGAAACATTAGAGCTTCACTGCCTGTAACATGTGGGTCTGGCATCCATCCATCCATCCATCCATCCATCCATCCATCCATCCATCCATCCATCCATCCATCCATCCATCCATCCATCCATCCAAAGTGCAAACCAGGATTCCCGTGTATTTTGTGAATTTACTCAATTTCTTACATAAATTTGTGAAAAAACAAAAAATCAAAAAAACAAAAAACCAAAAACCAACAACCCAAGCCCCACAAAAACAACAACAAAAGTCCCCACAACCTTGGATTAAAACACCAGATTCCTGGCTGCTGTAGAGTCAGTTCTTTGAAGCCTGTGGAGCTGCTGTGACCTTCAGCAGCTGGAGATCCAGCCCTGTGCATTTCTAATCCACTTCTGGTGTCCCAGGGTGGGAAAGAAAATGCAATATTTGTTTGTGCCATCATTGTCTACTGGCAGTTTCCACAAGGAACTTTTCAATGGATACACTTGTTTTCTGCTGGGCTCAGTGTTGACTTAACAGAAAAGCTCTTTATCCCCCTGGAAGACTTTCTGGGTATGAGTTATACCATTAAAACACCCTTTTCTTTGCTGCTAATGTAAAAAAGCTGTGGGAGATGAAAATATTCAAAATGACACAGCAAAGCAGGGATAGGGAACTTGTTGGATATACAGCAGAATTGTACCCACTGAGGAGAGCACTGGAAACATCTGGGACAAAAGCAGCAGCACAGGCTGTGGGGCGAGCAAAAGAACCATTTCCATAATTCAGAGGGCAGCAAGCAATGAATTTTTGGGTAAGGAGCCAGACAACTCAGAAGCAAGCTGAATGGGGCTATAAAAATGTTTGGACATCAGGAAAAAATTCTTCCCTGATAGGAGTGTCCAGCCTTGGAACAGGCTGCCCAGGGCAGCGGTGGAGTCACCATCCCTGGAGGAATTTAAAAAAATATGTAGATGTGGCACCTGGGGACATGGTTTAGTGGTGGCCTTGGCAGTGCTTGGTGATCTTAGAGGTCTTTTCCAACCTGAATGATCCTGTGATTCTGTGATAATCCCATATTATTTCAGCTGTTGGTGAGGATGATGTTTCTAAAGTCAGGCCACCCTTTGGTGCTCTGGTACAGCCATGCAGCCACATCCTCACAGATTCCCTGGCCCAGCACTCTTTCACAATAGTAAATTTATCATTCCTTCTACAAAAGAATAAATGTTTTATTAATGTTCTACTCTCTAATCACAAGGAAGGAGTAGAGAGTCTTAATTAAGTCATTAGCAGCTGTTATGAGCCTATATTTTGTTCTGTAAACCTGAAAGAATAAATAGTATTAATACTATTAAAAATTTATAACTTCTTTCCCCCCTATTTTCTGTATGTTTTAAAGTGTCTCAAGAAATTACAATGAAGGACGTTATGCAAAAAAACCCCAGTTAGGGTGTGGGACAGATTTGATTTGTCACAGAAGGTGTCAAAGCACCAAATGTGCTGCTCCTCCTCCCAAAATGCCAGCCACAGCCTGGATGCTGTCAGCACCAAACTGTGCCCCTGGAAACAGCAAACCCAAGCCTTGGGAGCAGGAAGCAGGAGCCAGCAGCTCACAGAGAAAACCAAACCACCTGCATGGAATCAGAGCTGTGCCATCCCATGGGCAGTGGGGTTTGACCCTTGTCAGTCTGCAGAGCCTCAAACATTTTCCTCTGGTGCCACGGGGTATCTGATAGGGAATTTAACCATGGGCCAGCATGATGGCTTTTCTTAGCTGCCAGAGATTTGTGATCCTTCACAAAATCCTTATAGAAGTCCCTGGGCAGCCAGGAGTCTGTAGTGGAAGTGACTGACCAGCAACCAAAAAGAAGTGTCATAGAAAGGGCAAAGGAGGAACAAACCTCCAAAGAATTTGGATCTGCCACCAACATTAAGATTTCTCTCTGCTCACTGTATGACTGCCTGAAAAAGCTGGACGCAACAGAGCACTGCTGTGAGTTAATCCTTTCACATATAAAATCTCTCCATAGCTGCCCACTCAATCACAAGGCAAGAAAACAACAGGTACATTCAGCTTTAATGAAATAATCATCAGTTCTATGTACAGCTGTAACAGAGGGAAAACCAGATACAAGAGAGGATGCAAACCCAACCCCCTGACATGGAGCAAGTCACAGGGCAGGCCTGGACTAAGCATTTCTGCCATTCTCCTCCTTTTTAGAAGATGTGTTTCGCCTAAAAGGCAATACTGAAATAACACAAAATCCTCCCAAAACAGCTTAGCAGGCTGACAGAGGATGACAGCCTGGCCCTGTGGGGTAATTTTGTGTTTATTTACTAAAGCTTGGACATCCTTCTCTGCAGCTGACTCCAGTGGGATCCCACAGCAATGCTGCAGCCCTTTGCTCAGCACCAGCCTGCCACAGTGCCCGGTGTAATCCCATAAGTCACCCCCAGCATCAGGATGGCTCTTCCCAGGGTCCTGCAGCAGCTCCAAAGGTACAGCTAAAAGTCCTTTAAAAGCCCCTTTTTCAAAACTGTGGCAAAATACCTGGAAGGACCAGTATGAAGTACAAAGCCATTAAAATTGTACACACTGAATTATCAATAGCTGATAACTTAATAAACAAATTCACAGAGGAAAAAAAGACACTTTTTTTTTTCTTTACCACCCTCAGGGGTTTTTTAAAGTTTTACTTGCACAGAGATGAGCTGTGGCTCTAGCTGCTGGGAGTCCTCTCATGAGATCAAGGAGATGTTTTATCAAGGTTTAAAACATAGTTGTGCACCAGGTACGAGGGACAGGTACAGCCCTTGTATTTGTGCAGGAATCCCAAGTCTGCACCGGGAAGGGAAATCTCAGCGCGTGGTCAGTGAGCAATTGCCAAGCTGCTATTTCTGTGCCGGCTGCGGAACACGCAGGAGAGTTTTCTCAGAGGAACACACTGCCTTGCCCACAGCTGGATGCAAATCCCAGCCACGCAGATGCAATCCTATATTATTGAAAGGCCCCTTTCTCCTGGAGAGCTGGTAGTTGGAGGCGATGCTCGCGCACACACACACTGTACCGGTGCAAACCCCTCGGGGCAGGGCAGTTTGCGGGGGTTTGACAGCAGTAGGCTTGTCCAAGCATTTTCCAGCCACGTCCTCAGGCCTTCATGTCTGGATTCTTTTCCCTGAGGACTTCGGTAAGATTGCTCCAGCCTTTCCCTGCATGTTTCAGAGCGAGCTACATGGCGTGCCAGAGCCTGGTGGCAGCGAGCCGGGCATAATGCACGATTCCCAAGGGATGCCTGGGCTGGATGGAGGCAGGAGGGCTTTGCGGCGAGCTGGGAGTGGTGCGGGACAGGCTGCCGCCAGCAGCCGGGGATGCCAGCGGCACTCAGACCAAATCAAAGCAATCCAACGCCGGCAGCACATTGCAGCTTCCCAAACTATGTTGACTTGCTAACACGCATGCAGCTCACTGCTATTTATATCACATGCCATGTATAAAAAATATGCTACATCCGAGGAGAGCTTCACCACGACAGCGGGATGGGGACGGAGGAAGGCGAGGGAGGAGGAGAGGGGCTGCCTGCGGCAGGGCTGCTCCCGCCCAGCCCACGCCCGTGATGCCGCAGGGAATTCTGCCCGTCGAGTTCAATGGTGCGAGAAGGGCACCCCCCAGCAAACGAGGCGCTGTCGCTTTCTTGGCATTCGCTCAGCCCGGGGTCAGCAAGGCGGGGCTGATGCTGAGCTTTAACGTGTCTGGAAATGCACAGGCTGCTCCTGACAGGGGGAGAGGCCGAGTGAAGGGGAGGGAGAGCTCGCTGGAACCCGCCGGCTTCATGCGACAGCAGTGACCTCGGTTCTTGGCGCCTGTGCGTAGCGACGGCTTGTTCACAGTACAGAACACAGCCTGGCATCGAGGTTTTCATGTTAACATTGCAGACACTTTGCTCTTCCCCATCTGCAATAAAGCCCCAGCAAGCCTCCAGCTGTTTCAGTGTGCCCCGAATCCAGCCCAGCAGCAGGTTGGGCGCTCACTGCTTCTCAGCACCTTTGTCAAATACATGGTATGTACAGATCTACAGCATGAACAGCGGGGAAAACAGGGCACAGGTGAGGGCAGAAACGTGGCCTTGACATAAATGTGCCAATAAGTGAAAATACAGTTACTGTAACACCTTAGATTTTCTGCAGCTGTGGTCAGTGGCGCTGTCTGAAGCCCCAGGGGACACACTGCACTCAGCAGGGTCTGCTCCCATTCCAGGATCCGTTTCACATAGACACACAACTGAACGGGCATGCAGGATTAACTACACCTCGGCCCGGGAGCTCTCCCAGTTCTCCACACACCCCGCAGGCCAAATGGAGCTTGAAGTCGCTCCCTCTGCTCTTTCTCTCTGGGGCAAGGCTGCTATCACAGAAAGCTGTTGTGTTTATTCTGTTCCAGGGCCATTTCGTTGACCAGCTGCTCAATGGATGACTGAATGGCCGCCTTCACGAGGGAGGAGGCGGTTTCTATGAGGAGCAACTCATACTGCTCCCCAGTTCTGTGCCCCTGGTCAGCCAGACCTTTCTCCTCTGCCTGGGGACCACCACCAGCCTCGGGGCCCTCTTTTTGACCAACATCAGCATTCCTGTTCGATTTTTTATTCCCTTTTTGCTTTTTTTGGTGCGAAACTGGGGACGGCTCATAGGCCTGGTCAGAGTCGGTGTTGTCAGAGTCCTCGGCTTCGGTGATGGTGATGACAATGCTGACACCAGGGCCTGCATTTGCTTCTAATATCCGATGGCTGGAGCATTCCTGCACACCTGCTGCCTCTTGCACACTCACTGCCTCCTCCACTCTTGCTGCCTCTTGCTCACTCACTGCCTCCTGCACACTTGCTGCATCCTTCACCCTTACTGCATCCTCCACACTCACTGCATCCTTCATGCTTGCTGCGTCCTTCACACTCGCTGCATCCTGCACACTTGCTGCCTCCTGCACGCTTGCTGCCTCCTGCACACTTGCTGCATCCTTCACGCTTGCTGCGTCCTGCACACTCACTGCATCCTGCACACTTGCTGCCTCCTGCACACTCACTGCATCCTGCACACTCGCTGCATCCTTCACACTCGCTGCATCCTGCACACTTGCTGCATCCTGCACACTCACTACATCCTGCACACTCACTGCCTCCTGCACACTTGCTGCCTCCTGCACACTTGCTGCCTCCTTCACACTCACTGCATCCTTCACGCTTGATGCGTCCTTCACACTCACTGCATCCTGCACACTTATTGCCTCCTGCACACTTGCTGCTTCCTTCACACTTGCTGCCTCCTGCACACTTGCTAACTCCTGCACACTTGCTGCTTCCTGCACACTTGCTGCCTCCTGCACACTCACTGCATCCTGCACACTCGCTGCATCCTTCACACTCGCTGCCTCCTGCACACTCGCTGCCTCCTGCATGCTTGCTCTATCCTTCACACTCGCTGCACCCATCACACTTGCTGCCTCCTGCACACTCGCTGCATCCTGCACATTTGCTGCCCCTTGCACACGCACTGCCTCCTGTGCGCTTGTTGCATCCTGCACACTTGTGGCATCCTGCATGCTTGCTGCATCCTGCACACTCACTGCATCCTTCACACTCGCTGCATCCTGCACACTCACTGCATCCTGCACACTCGCTGCATCCTGCACACTCGCTGCATCCTGCACACTCACTGCATCCTTCACACCTGCTGCCTCCTGAACACTTGCTGCATCCCCTCCAGATGCCAACTCACTGAAATCAGTTACAATCTCCTCGGCTTTGCACTCCTTAGGAGGTTTTATGCTCTTTTCCAATTCATCCCTTTCAGGCATCTCTTTGCAGATATCAGGGATTTCCTGCCACTCTGTGATTTCAGGGGCATTGTCAGGTTGATCTTTAGAAACAGGCACTTTGGGAGCAACTTCCCTGCCCTCTGCATCATTGGTGGTTTGGGGTAGGCTCCCCTCCTGGAGTTTGTCCTGGGCTGTTTCATCAACTGTCTCTGAATCAGTTATCTCCAGCTGAACAGTGCACTCTGAATGTTCCTCTGCATCACCTGTGGGCTCTGTCAAGGGCTCACTCTTCCCAACAGAGGTGTCACTTTCCTTTGCTGTATCCTGGTCCTCCTTCACTATATCTTGGTCATCTTTCATTGTATCCTGGTCCTTCTTCATTGTATCCTGGTCCTCTTTCATTCCATGCTGCTCCTGCTTCACTGTATCCTGCTCCTCCTGTGCAGAGACTGGGCTGAAGGATTCAGATTTGTCCGTTGGGGCCAAATCCTCTGGCTCTTCACTGGCCTTATTCACAACACCCATCACTTCATTTGCTTGAACACTGCCCTCTGACTCCTCCACTGCTTCTGAGGGGCTGGGTTTTTTCTTGCCTCTGGAGAACCTCACACAGGGTATCTTCACCCCAGAGCTCGCCCGTTTCTTTGGGAGGTCTTGAGCACAGCTCTCCTCAGCATCCACCTCCAGCTGCACTTGGGAATCAGAGGGCACCTTCTTCCTTGAGGAGGACTTCTGCCTCCTCCGAGGTCTGGCAAGGTTTTTGATGGCTGCCCAGGTGCCTTTGGAGGATTGTGATGGATTGGAAGCTTTTGCCTCCTCTTGGTCAGTGCTGACACATTGGCTTTTTTCATCTGAGGCTCCTTCACACTCATCCTTCACAGCCAGCCCCTTCTTACAGGACTTCTTCCGCTTCTTAAAACAGAGCATGGAGGGTTTTTTGGCTTGTTCCTCTGGCGGGGAACATGTGGCCCCTGTGCTGGGAGTCTCTGCCTCTCTTGGATTCTCCATTTGAATTTCCTTAGCTGCCTTCACCATATTCTCTTTTCCTTTGTTGGCGTTATGCTGCCAATTCTCCTGATCAATGCTTCAGACACAAGAACTACAGAGATGCTCAAAGTGCATTTTTTTCCTCAAATAGATTTCCAAATAACATTAGTTGCTTTGTAATGAGCGTATGTGGCAGTGAGAAGAAGTTCTGCTGGAGCTGTCACATCCACTTCATAACTCCCACTTCGCCTTATTACTCATTTTATCACCTCTCCAAGGAATCCCAGGGAGATGTGGAGTTGGACAGGCTTCTCCTGGGCTTTGCTGGCCTCAGTCACTCTCATCTCCGGAGCAATCCACTTCCAGTTGTGCTTGGTCTAACCATATAATGGCCAGTCTGACATACCTTTTTTTTTTTTTTTTTCCCCAAAAAGGATGACAAATCAAGCCAGGAATTAACAATTTTTATTCACCCCACGGACCTGGAAGGAACTTGCACTTTGTGAGTTCTCTGCAATTCCTCATTGCCCATGGAGCTTGATTGAAGCACCAGTGGAACCAGCGGCTGTTTTCTGCCCCCCAGTGACAAGGTCAGATGTTGCTTTGCCTTGGCTTTAGTTTCTGCTTCAGTTCCCCTCACGTGTTACATGAAATTTGCTGCAAAGCATGACCGAGGCTTTCATCTTTTGATCTGGAACACAATAAACGAGTGATAAGACCCGTAGAGAAATTTTTTAAAAGTACTAAAAAGTTTTTTCTCCCTAAACATTTCATTTTGGGAGGCAGACTACGGCTGGATACACTACAGCAGGTTTTTGTTCACTAATTAGCATCAATATCCAAAGGCAAAATAAGGCTACAAGATGTCAACCCAGTGATGTTCCACCATAGAAAGTACTATTTTGCTATTTTTTGGTGGTAAAATGGGACTTTTTTTATATAACTGCCCAAATTATGGCGAATACTTATTACACAGGCACACACATATTTCCTTCTCCTACGGTTTGCTAAATCCTTTCCCCACTGCTCCATATGCACTTATAGTTCCAGCTAGGGAAATTACACCCTGAGACAGCAGATATTTTTATCTTTAATGCACCATATGACAATATGCAAAAACAGAGAATACAAAAAGGAGGCTTGAGGAATACAAAAGCGAAATCACATGGCAAGAAGAGAGCTTATTTATACTACGTTCATGCCTCCCATGGCAACCTCAATTAACACCGTGCGTGCTCATCAAAGACATGATGTTGTAAGATGTGTGTCAACCTTAGCAAAAAAAAAAAAAAATAGAAAAAAAAAGAAAAAAAAGCAGCTCTGCCTCGAAACATCATCAGAACCTTTTGGATATAACGATGCAAAAAGGTGTTACCACAAACAGACCAACTTCTGCAGGACAGGCTTGGGGGCTCCGGGCAGGGTTTTACACGGCATTTCGTGCTCTGCTTTTCAGGAGCAGGGTGATTAAAAAGGGGTTCCGGGGCACGCTTCCCCCGCAGCACATCTGGGTTTTTAAAAAATCATTATTATTTTAATTAGACTATTTTAAGGGGAAACCGAGCGGAGCTGTCAGAGCCGTGTGAGCGCGCACCCGCAGCAGCCGGTGCCCCGAGCGCATCCATCCCGCAGCCCGGCTCCGCCGCCCCCGCGCCCGGCAAGTTTTGGGGGCGTTCGCAGCAGGACCCGCCCGGCAGCGCGGCTCCCCTCAATTGCTGCTGCGT